>WOGR01008826.1:0-11648 GCA_015342045.1 Leptinotarsa lineolata | reverse complement strand
AAGATTCAAGCTATCCAGCGAGGAAAGTTGATTGTAGAAAATGTGGAATACGTGGTCGAACAAGATTTTCTAAAAGGAAACAATTTACTGAGCGATCAAACAAACAATTGAAAAAATTGAAACATAATTAACTTCAAAGTGAGGAAGAAACTGATTATGTATTTCACATGGACAATGACGATATAGGAATGCCAATCTCTTTTCGAGATTGGACATCAATAATGCTTTTTACCAACTCGAAATTTCAGAGAACAATCCATTTATTACCACATTTATTACTAGTAAGGGACTATATCGCTACAAGCGTTTGATGTTCGGTATATCCTGCACCCCAGCGATGTCCCAGAAATCATTGAAGCGAATACTCATCTCTTGTGAAGGAACTACAAATTTCATAGATGACATTCTCGTTTTTGGCTCTGATGAAGCGGAACGTGATGAGAGATTACAGATAACTATGAATGTTCTTAATGGGAATAACGTACTTCTAAATGGGAAGAAATGCGTCTTCAAAATGAAAAGTGTTCAGTTTCTGGGCCGTGAATTATCGCCAGAGGGAATCAAACTACTTGCCTGTTACTTAGATGTCGTTAGGTCTTTTCGTGAAGCAAACACAATTAAAGAAGTCCAAAGCTTTCTTGGACTTATCAACTATAAAAGAGAATGGCTAGCAAATCTTGCACGCTCACAGAATCACTCAAGGAATTATTGAGGTTGAAACTTGGAGAAAACGCAAACGTGAAGAAGTATTGGACACAGCACCAGGCAAAAGCTTTCCAAAATCTAAACTTTTTCCTCATGAACATTCAATCATTGGGGTACTATAATCCGCACTTGAGAACTCAAGTGATAGTGGATGCTAGTCCAGTTGGACTGGGAGCAGTCCTCGTCCAGTTGAATAAAAAATGGTCACGCATTATAAGTTTTGGAAACAGAAGTCTATCGAACTGTGGAGCTCATACGAAGTTCCCAAAGAATTCTGAATGTTATAAGGAAAATTCACAAGAATAAAATCTACCATCGAGAACGGTCACCAGAGTTAATACGTTATAATGAATTTTCATCAAGTATCGGTCAGTTTTATCATATATCTAAGTTAATTCCTTCGGTATCTTCGTAACAAAGAACTTGTAGGTTCGATGTGCAATTGTCGCTTATACACAGATGAAGTAATTCACTTCCATAATAGCAAAGTCGCTCCTGGGCTGAACTTCTCAGCTGGAAATTTCAATATCATTTCCATGACAAGGAATTATATAAATATATTTCATTTTCATCCTGAATGTATTCTTTTCGGAAGTGCTCTGAAGAAGGCTATCGCAAAATTATGATGTGCTTCAATCCATTTTGATACATATCTCACGACATAATGAAACTGCCTCCAGCTCTACGACTATTGTGGGGAGTTTTGATTTTGAATTACTCCCAGATTACTCTTGTGTCATATTAGAATGACATGATGTTTGACATTAAATCGTGGAATAACTTATTATTATACTTTATATAAACGTTCTACTGCCCCGCTCAAGTGCTCGACATTACTGCTTACGCCATTTCTGAATATGGTATTATATTTTTCAATTGGAAAACATTTGTAACATACGTAAATTTGATATTTTCCATGTAGTTCTGACAGTTATTATTTATTATAATGGAGTCGAAACTGCTTTTCTTCAATTACATAATATACACCATCTTTCAAGTTTTTGCTCGTAATTCTCACCCAAAAAGTAACTTCCTCGAACCCCTTTTGTCAAATATTTCAGTTATGTTCAATGATTTTTCAGTAAGTTCAGACGAAAGGTCATTCATTAGCATTCTTTCAAAAGCCGGATGATCATTGCTGTTGGACATTATTGAGCTGATAAATCCACCTATAATCATCAAAAAATATTAACCGTTGGCAGGTTTCTTGCTAGATCAAATTTAGTACAGAGTGCATCAACATATGTCTCTCCCAAAATGTTCTTCCATTTTTTTCAACAAATCATGTGACTGCTCGACAGTTTCATCATCAGACATGTCTTCATCTCTTTCTGTATCAGTTTATATAGCACTTTCCTTGAGTAATTTCTCCTAAAACTTGTGGGGGCATTATTGAATTTCTATTGAATTGAAGAATAGACTGAAGAAGTTTTGTTTTTTTCTCAGAATTCATCCAACATTTTTCAAAATATTCATTCCACTTTCTGTTAGGAGGTTTATATGGAAGTCGGATCAGTAGAAAAATCAAAGTCAAATACAAAACACAAATACTCAGATGAGTCTGTCAGGCCCAAATACTTATCAACTTCTGAAAAATGTAGTACTATTTCTGGAGTAACTTATCAGAGTAATTTTGAGAGTGCAAAGCTATGTGAAATTTTATATCAATACAATACTCTGGTACTAACCCATCTGAGAACTGAGATTGTTCGGGTTTGTGAGACTAGACGCAAGTAGGGTGAAATTGGAAAAATCTGAAAATTAGTACTATGGTATGTTTCGTATGCTTAGTAAAGCCCAAAATCTACAAAGATCATATTAACTACAACGGAGACCATGTAGGCCAACATCACTGACGTCATTGGCCGAATACCTAACCAAAGGCATCAATGCTACAAAATTGATATGGAAAATTTTACTCACATAAAATTCATTGAAAATGAGAAATGAAAATTTCCTATGTTTTTCCTACTTTTATTCGTAACTGAAGTTACTGCAGTTTCGTCCTATGACGACATTTTCAAACTTTTACATTAAACTATAAATGAATGATGTAAAAGTTTGAAAATGTCATTATAGGACGAAACTGCTGTAACTTTAGTTACCAATAAAAGTGGTAAAAAACATAGAAAATTTTCATTTCTCATTTTTCATGAAGATCTCTTACCACGTAGTAACGTGGTATCATCAATTCAATCACATAAAAATTGTTGAACCTCCAAGTAGATCTTCAAGTTTCGGGTGAGAAAACTAGCTTTAACTTATCTATCAACAAACCTTACAATATTTTTGAATAACGATTCAATCAATCTTTGAAAGAAATGCATCACTTCATGTCAATTGAAGGGACAATCGTGAGTAATCACATTCAGAGTTTAGAAAAATCATTTCTATAAATAGTTATTTCTATCTCAGTCATAAGTATTTCATTTTTCGATACCGAATCATTTGAACGAAATATTTATTTTCAAAAGAAAAACTTTTTGGTTTTCGATTTCTTCATCTAATATTTTTGTAACCATTATTTCGATGAAAAGTCTCGAGAAAAAGTGTTCATTTTGCTCACAATTTTGTTAGGGATATGAACTGGAAAAAATCTATCCGAAACAACTACTCGCGGATGAAGATAATGAATTACATGAAAACTATTTTTCTTATCACATACATAACGAAATATACAAAAGAAAAAACTTCCAGTCTGTGGGTGGGACCATAGTAGTTCCGAGTGAAAATATTAATCTTCAACTGGTCATCAGTGCTTTCGAACAATTATTCACTCAATTACATTCACAAGTACATTCATTCACTCGAATGAAAAGTAACTGGAAATCATTCTCCATTTGTATAATATCCAAACTGATCTCAGTTGAAGACATCTGTGTTGCATTTAAGTTTTTTCGCATTCATTTCATAGCTGTATTGGTTTGCCGCAATCAAGTATTGCATACCAAACAAGTAGAGCTTATACATTGCAAACATACTCCAGAATAATGAAGTTATCTTCATCTCAACCTCCATCGTGTGTGTTTCAGACATATTTTTAACAAGAACTTGAGATGGAATATCTTGTTCCGAGGATAACTTGTTAATATTCTCATCACAGAATCGAGGCAGTATATGCAGTTCCAATACTTATGGCTAGGGTTATTCAGTATCGAGATGAAATGCAGTTGATTGGTAGAAACGAATGCAGAACAGCGGTGGAAAAAATTGGATCAGGTTAATCCAGAAAATCCGGATAACTACATAATTCAATACAAAATATCGTGGAATTTCCGTATGTGGCAAGTGGCAAGTAGTCATTCGTAACAGCTTTTGCGAACTTTTTTCATTAATTTCAGTCAAATTTGTTCACTTTTCCTGATATAGCGATTCTGGTTGACACTTCTCTCGCAACTGACTTGTGAACTTTTCGTTTGTTACCTACAATGTGTTCGATACCTGCTCGTTTATCACCAGACATTCATATTCAGAAAATTCAATAATAGTGAAACAATAACATTTCGGATAAAATATTTTCCAGAGAGATATATTTTGGCAGGAAAAATGAGAAATTGAACTTCCAATGTTTTTTAATCATTTGTATTTGTAAATAACGTTACTGAAGTTTCGTCCTACAAGAATATTCTCGAACTAATATAATGAACCTATATTAGTATCAGTTTGAAATTGTCCTTGTAGGACAAAACTGTAGTGACGTCAGTCACAAATACAAGTGGTATAAAAACATACAAAGTTTAATCTCCCTTCTTTCACTTGATGTGAGGCAGAATAATATAGAATTTTCATTCAACACGATAAATCACTCAATACCAGTTGATTATTAGGGACATTGCTGATCGATTCGAAACTTTAATTTTGAATATATTGAAAAACAGATATTTGGTAATACCCAAGAATTTTCTTAAATAGGTTCACAGTGAACTGATCAATAGTCGTAGTATCAATAGAAGAAATCGTTCCGATAACAAATCTTCAGAGAATATTCACAGAAATAGGTGGTGGCTGCTCTGGTAGAATTCGTTGAACCCGTTGAGATGGCCACTTCATTTGATAAACTAAAACAAATATGAACGAAATAATGACAGTACGACAATTTTCAAAATTTTACTCTTATTAGAAAAACAAGTAACTTCTTCAAATTATTGTTATTCATACAGCCGTTCTGCGAGTACTCTGTCCCGATGAAAATTTTTATTTCACAAAATATTTCGTTTACTCTCACCAGTTTTGCCTATTTTTTTCAAGTTACACTTTCTGTTTTCTTCCTTTCACGCTCCATTCAAATCTGAAAATTCGTTGTCCATCTCAGAGTCAAAGTTAAACTCACAATATGCTTTATTGTTAGAAGATTCATATCTTAATAACAAATCTTGGTAGAAATAATAGAAAAAAATTACACATATTAGCATATATCAGCTGAGTCAGGTAAAACTATATACTATAAAATATTATTTATTGCTGGTGTATTGAATAACATTTTCAAGTGGATACTGAACATATGTATATGCAACAAAATAAGGACAGAGAAAGATAACAAAAACATTTTATATTTACATAGCACAATACAATGCTTTACGAAAATAGCCGGGTGCATTCAAAAGATGTGTCTGTAATGGCTTATTCTATATAGAGCATCACTAAATTCCGTAAAAAATCGATATATCTGTTATCAGAAAATCTATAAAAACTTTAGGAAAAAAACATTTGGAAATAATGACGAAACAGATACACCATCCTATTTTTTATGATGAAATTGGAAATTTTCGTCTCTAATTTTTGTCTCTATTTCTCGTCAATATTGATACTATGACATAGGAATCAATCAAATACAAAACTCTTCACGCACTTCTCCCAGATATATTTTTTTCATCACGACAAGATTTTACTAATGGAGTCATTTCATATGTATATATCTAGCCCTCTTAGGGGATTTCAGTGTTTTTCAATTTTCTCCGATAAAAATTTCCATTGTTAGATTTTCTCAAATACAGACTAATTTACTGAGCTGGGAGAAATTTCGAAATCTTGAGTTGAAGTTTCAGTTAAGGAGAACAACTATTTTCAACATTGTTTGAAGAAGCGAAGTATCTTGAATAATTTACCAGTCCGCCTCAATTTACTAGCTGGATAGCAAATCCTGCCAGTTTCCAAAAAAATGAATTGAATAATTTTCCACTTTTGATTATTTATCACTTGATAGATACTTTGAAAATTGACAAACCATTTTGGAATATTTGGTGAGTCAGTTAAAAACACTTTTTCCTCACAAGAATGAGATGATGACTCTCTCCGTACGTTTCACTAATCAAGTTAGCTTTCATCAGGAGATGAATAAAACTACGGAATTTGTTGAGTGCGCAAGTCAATGTACCATTTACCAGAATCCAACTTTCTTGACCATTCTAAGCTCTTTCGTGATAATTTATGGAATAATATAGGCGTACAATACTTCAAAAGTTATGTGAAATTATTTTCACATTGTACAGAAATCATTTTGATCCCTGTAAAATGGTAAAATAACTAACTACTGGACATTATAGAAGAGAGAGGTTTCGGTAGGGTCGGTAGACTAATCTGAAACTCACCACCACTCAACCTTGACCTTGGATGATGTCACACGATCTGAATCGATGTGCACGTCATATGACCTTAGATGATTATCCACGACATTAAGCTATGTGCACGCCATATGGCTTTGAGCATGGAATTTGACTTTGGCGATCAACTCTGCTCTTGGAACATCACCTCAATATTGGACCAATTCATATGATCTTGAATGTATAGGAGGTTCAACACCAAACCCCTACCTTCTTGATAATTGCAATAAAAGCTTAGAGTATTATGCTTTCACAATTAGTTTAGATAACCTAAAGTAATAGAATACATGTAGAGTATTCGTTGGAGACAGCAACAAGCATCTACCAAACCAGTCAATGAACTTTGTCGTTGTCGTCATAGGGGTGATTATATTTTGTAGTCTTAAACCGTAATTTCACAATTTTTTTGAATATGGATAATTTGAAATTTGTTATTGAAACGATTGACTTTGCGATAATCAAACAAAGTGGATGTTTGGACTTAGTTGATGACATCATTGGTTATCGATAATTATTAAGGTTGAAAAAATGTCTTTGCTTGTACGTATGGATTGGCATCCTCAACCAGATATTTTTCTCGAGAGAATTCATTTGGTTGAAGCTGGGATGTTTCTGCAACCGTGTTAGGAATCACACGTTAAAAGGTGAGACCTCGTTAGTCCTTAGCTCGCACAAGTTTCGACTTCTGAGGGTTGTCGCTCGTAGGGGTGCAACAGCTGGCTAAAGGAAAAAACAGATTTTGAACAGATTTGAACATGATATGGCAAATCTATTGAATGAGGGAAATCATACTTCTTTCAAATCATGGCTTCCAAAACTTGTCACAGAGCGATTAACAGATTGTCTTCTGGATTCGCGAAGTGAATTCATCCAAAATCAAATTCATTTTCACATATATGGATCAAAATTCTCAGGATTATCCTTGTGTAAAGTCCCTCTTGTCGGTAAAATTCTAAATTTGAGAATGATGGCATTAAGTATAACTTGAATTCTTTTGTGAATAGTGAAAATATGATATATTCATATGGAATATGTATTGAATCTATCGCTTCAAACATAGTCGAATTTCAAGTTAGTGCTTTTTTTTGCAGCACAATTTCCAAATTAATGAATGCAATTTGGAATATTCAGAGCTCTTCCTCCTCCTACAGATATATGTTTGCACTACGCAACCAACTATTTGCCGAAAGTGGCAGATTTGGATTCTGCTTTGATAAAGGCGGCATAAAAATTAGCCGATCTGAGTTTTGGTGACTGACATTCATCAAATTATGATTTGTTGTTGGAAAGATGCGCAAACTTTCAGAGTGCAGCGAGGAATATGAGCTCAGTATGGCACTATGTCATAATCATATGTATGAAACTGAAAATGTTGATAATGATAATGTTGTGAGCTGATGATCGGAGCAGACTTGAAGCCTTCCCTTTCTGACATATGTCCCTACCTACCGCAGAATATCATAGAGAAATATCGATTGGAATCATGGTATTTCATCTCATTGGAGGAAGTAGAGCATGTTGGAAAGTGTAGCTCCAGATAATGACATTGTGGATGATTGAAATACGTTATACAGTGTGTAAAAGCCAAATGGAATGAATTCATTATTTCGGTTACAGTATATATCAAAAAAAATCCCGAAACACGTCAAATATAAATTATAATTTGACATTCATCAACGTAAAAATGCCACTTCTACCTCAAACCCCCTTCAAATTACAGGTACAACCCCAATTCTCAAAATAGAAGTATATAATAACAGGGGCTGCCAGCAGCTAATCTGATCTCTGGCCTTTTCCCACCATGTTGAATATTTTGTAATTCGTTTAATTTCATTATGATGAGAAACGAAGATTTAAATCATCATCATTATAGATTTGTGATACATCGAATACCTCCAGTTCATCACTTGTATTGATTTCAGCCGAATTGAAAGTATTTTTCATATCACAACTCCAAACCAATGGATTCGAGAAAGTTCAAGTTCAACCGTTTGGTGAATACACGTGGAAGTAGATACTCTCCTTTTCAAATGCACATGATCCTAGTCTCCATCAAATACACTGCATCAATTCCACCGATGCCGCTACTGAGTTATTCTCTCAACAGATCCACCTATTTGTAACGCGTTTCTCCAGTGTTGAAATTGATCAGATGACCATAAAATATGTGACAAATTATTGACAGACTTGATCGATCTTCTCAGCACTCTGACTTGTCACTCACCATTGTTGTTCAGATCAACTGTTCTAGATGCTTTTGACGGTGTGCGTTTCACATTTTCTTACAAATTTCACCAATTTCAATCCAAGCATAAAGAGGTCTTCTATGGTCGATGCACAATATTTTTGTGTCTCATCATCTAATCACGCTACACATATCTGAAGCTGAATCTTGAAGTATAGGTAATTCATAAAGATCCCACATTGATGCGGTTCAGTGGTTTTAGATTCTGGCGGTCTTTCGGCACGATATAGTCGAATATCAATAACAATCAATATCAAATCAATAACATCAATATCAGAATCCACTTCTTTTATCTTTAAGATGTGAAAACCTATCTATCCACAAGTGGCACAATTTGTATTCTCTTCAGGCTCTGCTAAATATGTCAAACATTTTGTTTCCCGTATCAAAGTTTTGATCGCAAGTTAATTTGATACCGACTCCAGGTTGTCCTCGCGAAACTTCTACCTCATTTCTGCTGCCAAACTTATCAATGCCTCTTTTACACATTTTCATGGTATACGATATTTCGGATCAATTTATGAGATGAACCAATGATCATTTTCATATTTCTCTCAATTCCAATTCAACTATCATCTACGTACAATTGAAATTGATCAGATGACCATTATCATTCAATACACGTAGAGCGATATTGTCTAGATACTGACGAATGTCAGGCTGTATTGGATTATGATAGATATTCTGCGGTTCTTTGGTGAGTTTGTATTTGGGCTCCATATCGATATCGAATCCAAAGATGCTGTGAATTTCATCACCATTCGAATATCTTGCGGCAGTGACATTACAATACACTTGAATGATTCTAACCTGATTGATATTCACAAGTGAAGTTGATTCGTATGTTTGACTACAGCTGAAAAGTTTTTCATCAGACCCAAAAGTTCAGCAGTGATGTTTTCATGTTTCAGATTGATGTCATTCATTTTGTGTCGAGGTTATTGAACAATGGACATTATCCTCGTGTCCTGGATAGGCATTGTTAATAACTCCCCGAACCACCTAGAAGGCATCATGGCTTTTCACAGTTTTTCAGCCATGTAACGTTGCAGAATCTTTCCAGTTTCTACTAGATGAATTTTCCAAAAAAAAAAATCTGCCCAAGGTTGGGATCCAACTCATGACCTTCCAGTCGTCAGGGCGCACTACCACTGCCCCAATTCACCGCTTGATGTGATATTGAAACCACATTTGTCATTTCAGAGTATTGTTGTTTGAATGTGGAAGGAATAATCATCATCATTAGGTAAAATTACTTTTCACGAATGAGGAATCTCTATTTCTTCAGCGTAATAGTTGAGGTCGACTTTGGAGAGAGCTCTTTGAGGTAGCAAATCTATGAGTATTTTGAAATTTGAGATTCCAAATATACCCCTGATTTTTCACAATTAGGCATCAAGTAGATCCCAGTTCCTTCTTCACTCAGAGCGATTGCCTCCATGTGCTCATTAGGAGGGTTCACCTCACTCAAGTGCTCTCTGCTCGGTTTCGGTATTCAAACAGCTTTTGTTGTATCAGCTATAGCACCAGCTGATCAACTAATCGTTGATAAAATGTTTCCAATTCCACCAATTTTTAAAATTGATATAAATCTAATGTGATAATTTTATTTTCTTCACCTGCGGTCTTTGTATATTTGCGTGATGCCTCCAATGCATTTCCAGCTTCTCTTTGCGAATTTCTGACAACAAATTTGCTCTCTTCCGCCTTCTGTAGAACATTTCGCACTTTTCTAACGATTCCAGAAATGAAAGCTACCACCTTTGAGGCTACCAATAGTTTTGTAGCCTTCTTCATCTTGATAGCACGCATTTTCGCCTATAAAGGTGGTTTGAGTGATGAACCACACCTCACACCTCATAAATGCTTACCTTCAATATATTTGTTGTCAGCCAATCAGTTCCTTTCTCACCAAAGGAGCGTAATTTTTTCAATCGACACGGAGCATTCCATTCGATCTCCTGATTTGATCTGTGTCTGGCGTCAAAGTCGTTTGAATTTGGTGATTAGGCAATATTCAATGGGAAAATCCGCTTTTATAGTCTTCAATGATCATATAATGGGTGTTGTCGATCAGAAGCAACAATTTTTCAATATTAATTTTGATAAAAAAGTGGGGGGTGGAAGTGACGTTGAACATCGTTATTGATCTTCACTTCTATTATCAGTTAGAGGCCTAATTATCGAATCTTCGAAATGTGGGAGCTGAATGTGATAGTTTTCTTGCTGTCAGCGAACAGCGGATATTATACAACATACTGAAGACATCCCTACACAGGTATGTGGCATGGATACAACGATTCACATGTATCACTAATTTCACCAAAATCGCCTGTGAGAGGATGTTTTCCTCAGCTTTTTGAAATATTATTGTTTAGTCGTTTAGTCATTCATGTATCAAAAAAGGCATCCTTTTTAATATATAAAAGCGTCAGAATATTCACCCACATCGTGAAAATCTAACACGGTCCATACCTGCCTCACTCTCCCATAGTCGACTCCAGAAACATCCTTTCATTCAGTTTATTATGAAAATATATCTTCTAGCGTTTACCTGAACGAATCAATTTTTCTGAAGAACCGAAGAAGCTATACGAAAAAACACCTTTTTGCCTCATCAGCTGGAATTTCTCATTCCCCGAAAAACATTTTGTCGTTTCCACAAATTCTCTTCTCTTCAGTTTGAGTGATGACATTACTTTACTTTTGTCAGTGCATAAATCTTTTATGAACAAGTGATAGCCATATCCACTGGGATTATGGAAAATTATGAGCATGAAGTTGGACAATTCGAAGTCGAGTTTACAAACGAGATGTATGGCTCCAATTATTCCCGTTAGATGGTAGTGGTAACGTTGTTTGAAATCATCCAATTCAGACGTTTTTCCGCATATACCACCTGTACTGGCAATATTGGAAACATGCTCTTCCTCAGCAGTCAAACTACCCATTGCAACGACATAATAGAATTTCTGTTGTAGATTTACGATACTGTTAGCATTGTATGTTTATGCTATATTTATTATTGATTCAAATTTTTATAAATTTGTTTTTTTCAATCTCTAAGAATTTGTTCACCCATGACTATATGTATATGT
>WOGR01008825.1:330-11308 GCA_015342045.1 Leptinotarsa lineolata | reverse complement strand
GATCGATAGGACAGGTAAGGAAATGTGAGAGGTGAAATTTTCAGAAAAATCATGCTTTGCGTTTTCCAGAAACGTCTAACCTACCATCGACCGTGAGTCCGCTGTATACTAGCAAGCTGTTACAAAACTGTCTTCACTTCTGGGATCCAACTTTGGTTTCTATTTCTTGACAATAACTTCAACTACAAGCTTTATTTTGATTCAACCCAAATCGCAATTTCCACCACAAGCTTGATTTTGGCTTGATTTTTTTATTTGCCCAAAGTTTGTCTTAATCTATCTTCATTCATCTTGATTTATCTTAATTTGAAATCCTAGATCTGTGAAAATAGACATTTAAATAATGGGTATATTACAGTCTATGTGTAAAAATTGACAAAAAGGTTATATTCATGAAAAATTACGAATAAAACTTCCTACGTTTTTCACCTCTTTTATTTGTAACTAAAGTTACTGCAGTTTCGTCCTATGATGACTTTTTCGTGTTCAAATTGCCTCGCAGACTACGAAATGTTGACATTTTTTTCGAACTCTGCAGCATCTATCCAGACCACTCTATTAAGATGGTTATTTTGGCTATTGGGGTCGTTGGTGGAATGATGCCCTTTCGAATTTCAAGATCATGCCGATTTGCCACAGTAAGGCAGAAATCGTCGTTCAAATTCAGAAAACTGTCATTCTGCTTATTGATAATATTACTATCATCATTTCTTTTAATAAAATAACCACGAAAACCTACAATTCACCAATTTTTTCTAACTTTGTAACATGATCATGTTAAAACATCGGCAAACATCCTGTCAGACAAAATTCCGCAATCGATGAATCGCTCCATCTAGTTTGAGGCCCGCCAATCAGGTAAACAAATCAGGCCACCGATGCATCCGGAGAGGAAGAAGAAGAACCGGAAGCGGGTTCGGAGATGGCGCCGTGGCGCTATCTCGGCACTGGGCTCCTCTTATATTCACCAACTAGCCGTGAAGAGTGCCGGCGCATCATCTGCAAAGTTATTTTTATTGACCTTATCTGGCGAGAGCGGCTCCTGTGAAGTTTAGCTTTGGAAAACATGTCAGAAGCTCGACGCTTGTTTGTTTCTCTGATTGGGATAGGGAGGGTTTCGAGATAAGACGTTTAATGAGTTTATTGATGTGATAGTCTTCTGACTTAAAGACGTAAAAGTGATTCCCTCAACAAAGCAATAAAGTTAGGATTCTCTTTTAGAGTTATATTAACAAAGGCAAAGTTCAGAATTTTTGTAGCATCTATATCAAAGGATGAAATTCATTCAAATAGTAATTATTTGAATATTTTTCATGTTCCTAATTATTAGAAATAATTGTAGTTTTTCCAACTAATTATTCCTTAAAGTTTCAGCCGAATATAATGAACTCTATTTTCATAGTATTTCTGTTAAACAAATGACGGATACAGGGAAAAATTTTTCATGTCTATTTGTATGTATTTTGTGAAAACAGAAAAATGAACT
The DNA here is from genome assembly GCA_015342045.1 of Leptinotarsa lineolata. Lineage (NCBI taxonomy): Eukaryota > Metazoa > Arthropoda > Insecta > Coleoptera > Chrysomelidae > Leptinotarsa > Leptinotarsa lineolata. Next base: position 9,822 of record WOGR01008825.1, on the reverse strand, counting down.
TTACCATCGAAAAGCTAGTAAAATTTGGGTTGTGAAATTTATTAAAAATAACAACCATATTCAAAAACTGATTATTGCGTAGACATAACATTTTTACAAAACAATGTTTATAAAAAATGAATTTCCAGAAATCCTCAGGACAACATTACTTCCCTAGTAGTTTGGTTCATCAGCGTCTATTGACGGGTCATTCATGTATAGCTTGTTAAATCTAGGCGGAGACTTGAGAATTTCTGCTTTCTATCTCTCTCTCTCTTTCGCTAGTACCGTACTAGCAGAAATTCTCAAGTCTCTTCCTAGATTTGACAAGCTGTATTCATCCTCATTCCAATCTTGACCATCTATGTCTACTTGTGAGTTGAAGTAGAAATATCTTGAATCCGCCCTTCGTAAAAACTGCTTTAGGTGTTGCAAGTTTCTGTATTTACCCAATTCAATTGCAATTGGGACAGAATACGAAGGGCTCAACGTCATCGCTGTAGCGAATCCCTTCTTTTTCATAGTTTTTTTACGTTTTCTTGAATAGAAAATATGAACCCACCGAAATATGAGCTCCTGTGCAATATGTTCTTGTTGAAAGATTGCACGCGTTCAGCCTATCTTCCAAATAACTATAGACCAGTCGCTTTGCTATCAGTGGAATTAAAAATAATGAATAAAGCCGTAAACCACAATATCCTCAAATATTTGGAAGGCTTCAACATCTTGAGCGATCATCAATAAGGCTTTCGGAAACAAAGATTAGCATGCAGGCGACCTTCTATCGTATGTCACCTATATTTGGAATAACGCAATCGAATAACATGGAGAGTCAAGAGCTGTTGCGCTGGATATTTCTAAGGCCTTCGACCGTGTGTTGCATGAGGGTTTGCTGGACAAATTTCGATGATACGGCTCGTCGTATCATTTCTGTGTATGACTCTCTAGCTACCTGAAAGAACGTTCCCTGCAAGTGGTCGTCGATGGATATCTCTCGAATACTTTTACCATCAACTCTGGTGTTCCCCAGCGATCCATATTGTCTCCAACCCTCTTTTTATTGTATATCAATGACTTATTGGAAAAAACCAAGAATCTAATATATTGCTTCACTGACGACAGCACACTTCTCTCGTCATTCCACTTGGATTCCAGGACATCGGCTGCAGATGCACATCTTCACCGGCAGCAGGAAGTTGAATATCTTAATGAGGATCTACAAGTGATTTTGAATTGGGGTGAAAGTAACCAAGTTCAATTGAATGCCAGACAGTCATCGATTTTCACCAAAAAGATGAGTGTCTCCGAACCGGATATATTAGTGTCAGGACAGACAATTCAGCTTTTCGCTTCGATAAGTTTGTTGGGGATTAAAATGGACACCAATATGTCTTGGCATAATCATGTCGATGGAATTATAAAGGCTGCATCTCAAAATCTTGGAACACTGTTCCGAACCAGAAAACTGTACACACCTCAGCAACTTTTGATGCTTTATGAAGCTTAGATCAGACCTTTTTTGGAGTATTGTTCTCATGTATGGAGCTCCGCCCCTATTGTGCGTACAGAGCAAATATATCAACGAAAAAAGCCTTACGTCACGCATGGAAAATGTGGATTATGTTCATAACACTTTCTGGAATAGTATACGCTTAGGCTCAGTCACTTAAGAGTCGAAAAGAGAAAGGATCGTCTTGACAAGTTACGAAAAGGTAGAAAAAGGTTGATATATGCATACACACCTTGTGATTTCTCATGAGGACATTTTCTCTCTTATGCAAACTTATACTAGACAAACTCTCATGTCTTCTGGATGCTCGTGAAGTTCTGGCATATACAGACGACTTAGTCTACATATTCTAGGAAAAACATGTATCCAGCATATATTGAACATTATATCGAAATAAGCAGAGGAAGATCAAAGGAGTGTGAAACATAGGACCAGTTAAAATGACTACTATAGCATTTACCAAGAGAACAAACCCATATAGAAATCGTGCCTGTTCAATACGTCGGGATGTATGAATACAATTGTTCAGACAATTTAAAATTCCTGGAAGTGATACTAATTGCAAACTGATTGAACTAGATATTCCTTACAAAAAAATTAGAGATCATTGGAAGTAAACATATCATGCCATAGTCATCGTTGATTACTGAGAAAGATGAAATGAGCGATGGCTATCAATAAACTTGAAGAACGGTGAAAATAACACTCTATCGGCTGCATTGGAACCCCCTTGAGTCAACTCAATTTACTACATCTGGCAAAAGGTGTCACAAATGGCACATTCAGAATGAAAAATTCATTGATTTCCAGTTCATTTTCTTGTCAATGAGTAAACTGTATTCGATAACAGAAATTTGTTCGTTGGTTGATAACCCCTCTCCCATTTAGTAACCTGGATTCGCCACTGTTCAACCCATCGAGACTCATTTGAGTAAGAACTCTGAAAGAGTTATGCGAATATCGAAATTATCAATAGAGAACTATATCAAGAAATAAGTTGCCAAGAATCAGAAATAAGTAGAAATAAGTATACTGAGAAAATTTTCCAGAAATCATATTTTTTACGGACAAAACACAAACACTACAGGAAAATCCTTCAGCGCTCTAAGAGCGGTGCCTTTGCGTAAGTAGCCATTCACATTTGATTTGAATCGCAGGAGACTGAATCCATTTGGAAAAACGTTCTCAGGAAGTTTATTCCACATGGACGCAGTTCTACAAATGAAAGAGTTCTTGAACAGTGAAGTTCGAGGTGTACTGAATTGAAACTCAAAACGATGAGCAGTCACAGTTCTTCGCGTATTTCTGCTATGTACCGTTCTTAGTGGAATCAAATGTGCCAAGTCACTTGAACACTTCCCGTTGAAGTATCTATAGAAGAGAGACAAATCTCCAACCTTTCGTCGATGTTCCAGACTATCAAGGTTGGAAGTGATGTCCGCGTCTCCAATCAGTCGGATAGCTCTTTTCTGAATGGAATCTAGCAGTTTCAGGATATGATTAGGGGCGGAGTTCCATACATGAGAACAATACTTCAAAGATGGTCTAATCTGAGCTTTATAAAGCATCAAAAGTTGCTAAGGTATGTACAGTTTTCTGGTTCGAAACAGTATTCCAAGCTTTTGAGAAGCAGCCTTTGCAATTCCGGTGACATGATTGTGCCAAGACATATTATTGTCCCTTTTAACTCTTTCTTCTGCCGGTGAAGGTGTGCAACCGCAGCCAATGTTCTGGAATCCGAATGGAATGAATGGGAAAATATTCATAAAACGACTGTCTGAGCTAAGACAATAATTCGTAACTGTTTCAATAGATCGGAAATCGGTTCATATATTGTAATAGATAGCTCTCTAACACGGCATACTGGATCATGAGAGGCAAGCATTTTCTGAACGATCCAAATTATCCTAAGAAGAATAGGACACACATTCATCCATGTAGTGTAAACTAGTACTAGGAACGAGATTGTTGGAACGCATTTTACGAAAAAATGGAAGATAAAAGCGGATTGAGCATTGTAGTGTTTTCTGGAAAAGAGATGGACAAGTCAGACTGCACCCAATCATAAAAAATACCATCCTTTTGATGAAAGTTCAAAACTGAAACTTTCTTTGTACCGAGATACAACGCATTTACCCTTTGTTTCCATTCTGAACTCTCTGGAATTGGAACAAGACGATCCATTTGTACGGTGTAGGCTTGTGTCAAAATATGTTTAGATCTTTCTGTAAGTTTTATGTTGTTCATGATAATTTTCGATAGATCCGGTTTCTTGATGTGACTAATAGTGGAACTTAAATTGGAGAAAGAATAAACATATTTCATATTATTACCTACGGTGCACACATCGAGCCACACAATCTAATCTGAATTAGCATTACAAAATTCGAATGAATGAAAATTCATCATTAGCCCTCCCGGGGATGAAATCACTCGCGCATAGCCCAACAGCAAACGCTCGTACAGCGAAGGGTAAAATGGCATTAAGTAAAAATTAATTCAGACTAGAAAAAAACCGGATGCTGCAACATCGTGATTTTGCCGGAAGTATGTATCGTCACAGTGGTGGGGATGTAATTGTTGCGTCACTTTCCTCGGAGTGCGATGCCGTTGCGTCGGCACCCTCGATGAAACAAATTTTTATGGGTTTTCCGTGGCACTCTTCCAGGAAAGGCGTCGGAGTCTTTCTCCCTTTTCGCTGGTATGAAATAGATGGTGGCACAAAAAATCACTGGATTCTGTTAGTAGTAATAATTTTTGCTGTCAAAACGATCTAAAAAGTTCTAGTCGTGAAAACAGGTCAGGTGATTTATGCTTGCCCTAACCCAATGAAGATTAACCTCAATCATATCCATATTCTGTTAATTTTGTAGAACTGTTGAAAGCCATTGTTTGGCTACATATGTTTTGTAGATATGATAATAAATGATTTGTTGTTAGTTATTATATTGTTGAAGCCAACTACAGCTATAGCCACTTTCATAGTTTTGAGCAGAATAACTCCCCGGTATTGACAAACATTGTCCGAATCAAATTTTTTGTTGGTTCCACTACAGCGAAAGGACATAGAACTGAACATCACGAGAGGTGAATTGGGAATGATACAAAAACTAGAGGTTCAGGTTTTTCTTGAACACTCGGGAGCTGCAAAATAAAACCTTCTCTGGTGAGACGTGTGAGTCAACCAGCTAATATAATCTAACCTTTAATGAAGACCTGAACTGTATAGGTAAGTACGCCAATGAACACTGAATAAAGCCGAATTCTATTCAATCGAAATGTCCCCCATTTGCAAAAAACAGCGCATTTGTGAGAATCAAACCTCAGGTGTTTTTTTGATGATCACTCCAAATTTGTTGGAAAAGTTGATTATTTTAACAATATGCTAAGGTACACAAACTAGGTACTTATTCTCTTCTAATAAATATATTGTGAATTATAAAATGAAGAAGACGCTCTGCATATGAGATTCCTAAATTAATTCTCATTTAGAATCATACTCAAAATACATGGAAATATATTTTTGAAAAATGATGTATGGAGATGTGCATATATTCACATTTTTTATAATTTTGCACCAAAAACATGGGGTTTGATGGAAGGATCACAACTTTTAATTTTTTAATTTTTAATTCCGCCCCAACGTTTGATAATCTGAAAGATTACTATGCTAAAGCATATATTATCGATCTTATTTATTTCCCAATAATTGAAATGTTAAAATGAACTTTGCTAGGTTTGATGATCCAAATAATATTTTCAAATGCGGTTTTTTCTGTTAATTGGGAAAGGGATCAAGAATGTTCGTAGAAAATCAATTTAGTTTTTGTAAACGTTTCGGACTTTATCAACTCCTTCTTCAGGGCTCAAACATCAGTTATCCATGTCATTAAAAATGGGTCTGTGGTTGTATGTGTTTTCATTTGGTTAGTCCTCATTTTCATTTGTACCTATGTTGTCTGTAACATATATTTCGAACGTTTTCTCGACATAGTTAACTGATGTTTGAGCCCTGAAGATGGATTTGATAAAATCCGAAACGTTGGCAAAAACTAAATTGTTTATCTACGAACATTTTTGGTCCCTTTTCCAACCAATAGAAAAACCGCACTTGAAAGAAGTTAAAATAAACTTTATTTATATAACTGAAACCAATTCGATAGTTTTTTTCCCAGTTAGGAAATAGATTCCTGTATTATTATTTTTTTTACTTTCATAACGTCTATACTTTCTTGGACTCAAATGTGTTCTTGAGGAGTTAAATGGTAGATTCATAAATGATAAATCTATTGGTATTTTATTTTTAACACGTTTTTATCAGCTTCACTTATAGGTTTGTTTGTAACCGACTCCTTTGGACTCGATTTTTACTAACTTCAAACGGATATATTTATTTTGAACTTTGAACAATTATCAAGAATCGGTGGCAACACAATTATTTTATCTCATTATCCTGATTAGGATCGCCAGGATTAAATAGTTTCCTCACACAATGTGTCAGGAAACTATGTGTGAGAGTATGTGAGACAACCACACTCTCTGCGCATGCGTATATACTTTATTTCATAATAATGGGCTTGAAATAGCAAGCCAAACTAAAAAGTGGAAAATAAAAGTTGGTAAAAAAAATACTGAAAAATACGCTTTAATAGCAACATGAACTGAAAAATAAAAAATAATTCGAAAAAGTTAATTTTGTTGTGAAAAAGCGTGGGGTTGAATATCCATTATTTTAAGTACTTGGTTAGGAGCTGATTGTCAGATTGGAGCCATAATAAAAATATAATTTAAAGCTTTTTTACAACAAAAATAATTTTTTCAAATTATGTTTTGGTTTGAGTTGCTATTAAAGCGTGTTTGTCAGTTTTTTCAAACTATTATTTTTTATCACTATCGATAATACTGTTTTGTCATACAGTTATTTTATAATTGAAATATAATGAAGTGGAGTTGAAGTGTGTCACATCATTAGGAGATTTGAATTTGATTACGTAGATTAAATAATTTGTCAATGAATCTGATGAATGGTTTCTTCGTAATACACTATTTTGTTAACTCAAGTAAAGTTAGGTGTCATAGTAGCTAAATTTCCCACAGTCCCTGCCTTTCCATAGAAAAAAAAGAAGACAAATTGAATATTGAGACGATTTGCTGTATTGTATAGTGAGTCAAATAACTTCAAAGTGACTTTATCGCAACATGTGATAAGAAATACCCATCCTGGGGATATTTCTAAAAATCTCATCCCAACGTAGTGAAGTATTCAGGATATATAGGAATGTAGGCTTTCACGGCTGGCGTCAATGTTTTGGTTTGTTTCCGGGTCTCTTTTGGTTACAATCTCCAAACGTTTCAGTTGCAACTGCGGCAGTCGTCTTCGGTGGCGTAATCGATGTATCCACTAAAACTTCAAAAAAAGTACTTCGACCACGGCAAAACCCGGAAACCTACCAAAACAATATTCAGGATACGTTCCTGGATGGAGGAGGGATTATTAAGAATTCTAATATCAAATGAACAGTTCATGTGCATCTTATGAGTTCAAAACATCATGTCAATAACAGACCAACTTATTATTTGTCGCTGTTAAACGTCTCAAATTAGGGCCTATATGTATAGTCTAAAATTTAGTTTTTCCGTTTTTTATTGATTTCCGGAGGATGCATTTGTCCAGTCTCAAGGGACACTTTGAATAAAATATTGTACCAAGGTGATGATGATGACTAAGATAGGATGAGCACATCAGACATTTTCACAGCAGGAAAATTCTGGAAAAACATCATGTCGGATCCTCCAGTATCAGAGAATACTGCATCAACCAACACATAACAAAGATTTATCAGAAAGAAACCAAGGAAATTATGTTGCTGGACCATAGGAAAGAAATTTCTGTAAGAGTAGTTCCACACACGGTCGAATTCTTCGAATCTTTGGATATATCCCAAGCTAGTGCCAGAGACTCTATATTATTCTCTATTATTACTCATGTGTGACATGAGCTGGAAGATTTGAGGATTTTGTGATTGAAATTAAGATTAGTCAATGTTTTGGGGAAATGTATGGTTGAAATATGTTGATAAAATAAAATGATTGAAGATGGAGAGATATATCGTCAATCCTTCATAATGTCATAAAAGCGCCTAATTAAAATAACAAAACTGGAAAAATACCAATAACTGACTATCTGAAATTTTTAAATGGTAAAACGAGGTAAAAATAAAGAATGTTCGAACTGACAATTATAGTGTTATAGTTAAATTTTGAATTCGAAACCGTATTTTGATTGAAACAAAAACACTGACAGATATATCGATACTGTTATTATATCAATATTCAGGACTTTCATTAAATGAACGCCAACAATCAGGTATTGAATTTAATGCTAAAACATGCGATTCGATGACAGATGTTGCACAATCAATATCACAGGGGAAACTTGTTATTTGCGTATCGAATAATTATCAGATTGATATATTGATTTATTATATAACGGAGTAAGAGAGTTAGCGGATGGTACAGACGATTTTAACTAAATTTTGAAATTATTCTTCAAGCATCTAACTGAAGAAACGTATTATTCATGCTGACATTTCACGTTCTAATTTCATTAACATCTCTGAACTGGAGGTAACATTGAAAAATAAATTGATTCTTACAGACTGAAAATTTTCGAAGAATAAGAATTGAGAAGCAAAACATGAGGAGAATCCAATTTTTATAATGATCAGAAAATGTGAAATTGCTTTTGGAACGGAAATTCCAGGAATTGTGGTAGAATAAATGAGATTCGAAAGTATCGAATTCGAAATGAATGAAATGAAATATAATACCAATGATTCTGTCGTTCAGAATGTCACCTTGCGTGGTTTGGATGCAGCTAATGCCAAGCCACAAGAAAGTCAAAATGTATTATCAATGATGGGGCAACTTCTCAAACCCAAGAAAGCTGAAATCACTGATAAGTTGAGGAAAGAAATCAATAAAATTGTTAACAAATATATCGATCAAGGCATAGCTGAATTGGTACCCGATGTTTTATTCATTGATGAAGTTCACATGCTCGACATAGAAACTTTCACTTATCTTGACCGATATTTGCTATAAATAGAGGAGGATGTTCGATAAGGGGAACAGACGATATTTACCCTCCTCATGGTATACATCTGGACTTACTTGATAGGTTACCTATAATAAGAACCATCCCTCATGGAAGAGGAGACATGGAGCAGATTCTCAAGCTGAGAGCTAACACAGTAGAATTAGTAATTGAACCGGAAGCTATTTCTGCTCTGGGAGAGATTGGAACAAACGTCACCTTACGTTATACAGTGCAGCTTTTAACTCCTGCATTCTTGAAAGATAAAGTTAATGGGAGTAGTCTGCCAAAATTTTGACAGAAAATAAGGGAAAGTTCTTAACTTGCACATAATTCTGATTGATAATTTTGGTAATTTTTTTTTGTTAGCATTTGCAACCTTTCGATTGTTCATATCAGCCAATATTGACACATCATTTCTGCAGGCAGGCCACAAAAGATCCTACAGATTTATGTGGGGTCATTAGCCAATTGATTAGGATATTTCATGAAATATAACGTAGATATCAATGGATTTTCAGAGTTATGAAACCTTTTTTTCAAAAGTCAATAATCTCACCTCCTAAAACATCAACATTTCTTTGATTGATGTAGCTAGCGCTAAATTTCATTGTCCACATAAGTTTCTGAATATCAATTTGAAATGAATTTTATTCTTGACATCCCATTTCTACATACTAAATATGAGGTGGTGTTGGTTATAGAGTATCATGTTTTAATAAATTGATTGATGAAGCCGTTAGTTACTACGTGATAAGAGATCATCATGAAAAATGAGAAATGGAAATTTTCTATGTTTTTTACCACTTTTATTCGTAACTAAAGTTACTGCAGTTTCGTCCTATGAGGACATTTTCAAATGTAAAAGTTTGAAAATGTCCTTATAGGATCAAACTGCAGTTACTTT
>WOGR01008824.1:0-11650 GCA_015342045.1 Leptinotarsa lineolata | reverse complement strand
AGGTAGAAATGATTGCTCCCTTCCTGACACACTGCAACGATGCCTTAGAAATGAAAAAAATTGCTTGAAAATAATAAAATTTCTGAATGAAACAGGTCTAATGAAAAAAGTGTAGATCACATGTAATTCAGATTTCGGAAATGTAAGGCTAATGACCACTGTAGTCGATGCCTAAACTCAAAAAAAAACACTTCAATGATCACGAATCTGTGAACCAAATGAACTTTCGATTTAAACTCAGAAAAATAAGCACCAAAGATCCATATGAAAGTAGACTCTATCATTGTTGCGTGGCTATAAATATTGCAGACGTCATTGTGACCAGAAAGAAATGGCTGTTGTTCTGTTCCGGTTCTTAAGTGTTAATCAGCTGTGCCAATCAAGTTTCAACAGTCTTTCATTTTGAATTGTTTGTGTCAAACATTCAATCCTGAAAACAAAAAAACAGCGAATGCATTTGCCACATGTTTAATCGATCTAAAATAGACATCAAGCAATTCTAATCCAACAACATGATGTGAATGAAAATATTATAGATTTTGATCTTTCCCTTCTGGATCAATCTCGACAGAAATACACCAATGCCTGATTCCATTAATCAAACCCTAGTAAACAAAAACATGGTAAACACTAATTTCATCAATAGTGAAGGAGAACAAAATGAGTGGAATAACTTGATCATAATTTATTTAGGAGTTCTGAAATTACGTGGCTAATACATCTTCAACTGAATGGTGGTTATTGTGGATCCAATATTCCAGTCCCCTGATATCTATCCATCCATCAGTGCCAAATTAATCACGTCTTTACACCATCTCGTACCTTTGAGTTTAAGCCAAATTAGATTCATAATTTGTCGAACCTTAGTTCGAAATCGAATATCGCTGAGCTTGTCCTCTCGACGCGACCAATCCTCACCCCTGCGGCCCTGTGTAACGATTGTCTCGGGTTTCGGAGACCGTCATTCCTGTCTGGCCGTAAAGCATTTCTGTCAGAACTGAATTCCGATATTTTTTGAGGAGCATTAATAGATGTTTCACTCGGAATGTGACGCCTCTTACAATACTTCTGCATTTCCAACGCTTATCGCTGATTTAAGGCCCATCTCGCAAAGTTAATGTCTTTCCACTAAATTATTACGTTTTTGGTGAATCATACCGACATTTCGGTCGATTTTATGAGATATTACCGAGTGTTCCGTTGGGGTTCACTTCGAGCACTGGGTCATTTACGATCATTCCAGATTAAGAGGGTAGATCAATGAAGGAATAATGAGTGGAAATTTAGATCTCTCTGGGAGATGGTTGCGAAATGGTCTGGACATTCTGTAAGTAATAATTTAAGAGTGTTCGGAAATGAATGAAAAAGTGGCGTCCCAAAATTTAAAAAGCAAAAAAGCGTAACTTTCAGTTTGAAAAAGTAACCAAGTCCACCTGGGTCTTGCATTACGCGCTTCTTATCTTTAAATGTGAATAAAACAAAGTGTGTGTGAGCTATTATTGACATTTTTTATTTGTTTGAAAGACCTATTGATGCCATTATGTGTGGAATGCATAATGCAAATGTCCGCCACCACTTCTCTGGGTGGAGCCGCAGAATAGTAAACAATCAGAATTGGAAGTTCAAAGCAGCGCCTTTAATGTTTATTCGGTGTTTTGAGGGACCTTGATAATGACATTCTGGTATAAAGCTGAGGGTCGGCTTTGCCCAATATGTACAAAAAAGTTCAGGACCGTCTTTAGTTCTAAAATCCTCTCAGATTTTCTGGAAAAATATACAGGATATTTTGTCCAAACTTACAAAAGTAATATGTGAGTTCAGAAGGAATCCCTGAATATATTTTCCAATCGAATGCTGAAGTAGGTACACCCAGAACTAGTGTTATTTTCATTCCATTCAAATTTGCCGCTCACAAAAGTGACAGATGTAATACTGAGGAGAGGGGCAAGGACACGAAAAATCGCCGCATGAAGATCAAAGTGCCGTCTTTCACTTACGCTTCTGTGTAGTTATACTATTCTGTGTTATGGAGATGAAGTATTTTTGGGATAGATCACATATTGAAAATTGACTTTCTCTATAGAAGATTAGTAAGCAATAAACGTTATTTCCTATTCCCATTTCTCTTTACAGAGTATAGAATATTTTTACTCCGCCACATAATGAATATGTTTTTTATGTAATTTGCTATTTTTCATGGATTTATCACCTTCAATATAGGTGCTCTGCCAGACTTGACGCCGGCCCATAGACTAATATAACTCACAGAACATAAACAATATTTCCGTTCCCTAAAATGAAGCATGTTTTAATAAAAATATACAAGGCTTACCTTTTTCGTAGATAAATAAAAGAGTAAATTGTGCGTAAAAAGGGGCATTTACATTGCCAATTTTCTCTAGAAGCACTTGGAACAAGCAAATTACATCGTTCCGAGTGCACTTGCACATAAAAACCTCAAAGTGAATCGAAAAATTATGCTTAAACGCTAAGGGAGCTCCCCGATGCAACACTTCACCACAAAGGCAATGCTTTCTTTTGATTTCTAATATCGAAGTTTCGTTTCCGCATGCATTGAGTTTTTCGTCTGTTCTTGTCGTTTGAATCGTCAAAAGCTGTCTGAGTTGGGGCAGAAAACTACCAGGATTTCATTCCTTGTAGACTTCGAGGGGTACTTTTTTGACTAATATTATCAATGCAAAGCACGTACATGCTGTAGTAAGATGAAAAAATATTTTTATAGATGGTTTACATTATTATATCACGACATAATAATTCTTGATTTTAACGACATAATTATTCTTGAAGAAATTGGTCGATACTATATGAATTCCATTGAACAGAGACATGAAAAAATTTAAGTCATGAATGAAGCATTGAAATAGATTTTCCAATAATTCAACTTGATTGTTTATTCATTGATGAAAGATACATTGAGTAATCTAATTATTTTTCATTCACACCGTATGAAAATGTGTTGTTTTTGATATAATAGAAGTTTATTCGGATCTTTTTTTATTTTTTGATTGTATAAAATGGCATGTATTAATTATTAAATTTTCTAGAGAAACGCTTTTTTCAAATCATCATTTTCACAGCTCTTTTGTATTATGGAACAAATATTAGTTTTGGGAGTTTTGTATTTGATAAACCTACTACTCTTTGTGATCAATAGAAAAATCAAATGAAGTTTCAGAATAACAAAAGGAAATGAAATTAAAAAAATATTATAATGGTTATTTTTATTCAATTTTTCATTATTAAAAAAAGTGTGAAAATGTATTTATTTTTTCGCAGTAAAATGGTTCCTTAATATTGATATTTACTGGTAAAAATGAATAATAAATTAATGAATGAGTTTGTATGCAATAAGGTTTTTAACTAATCTATTTTATTTGTTTTTAAAATTTTCTTGAACAAAAACGAGAAATTCAGCTGTAGCTTTTATCAAGGATAAACCAAAACAATCCAGGCATGAGTTTTAAAAGTTTTCAAGATTTTCATATATGTATAATGTAAAAGTATAATAGAGATAAACGTTGTTCGGTAGCCCATTATTATTTTTTCAACTATCTATCAAGTATGTGATTTTTTTCATTTGTGTGCAAGCTCAACCACTCGTTCTCAAACATATTTTCACCACTCAATTGAAACTATAAATATATACAGTTTCTGGAGGTGGTCAATTTTTTTTCAATTTTTTGCTCCTTGAAAGTCTGCAATAGTTTTCGAGATATTTGCTGTTTTAACTATTCATAACTTTTGAACTATTTTTTAGCGCAACTTGGCTCGAGTTGTAAATAGTTCTTCCGAGTAAAAAGGCAATATTCTTCTTTGATAATTTGATTATGTTATTATGGTGAAGTTGTATTCTATGATATTTCATATATTTTTATGGAATATGTTCTGAAGGGCATTGTTTTCGATTTTGCCATCATGATTCAGCAATATCCTACTTTATTCGCTTTCATACAAAATATTTCTTCTATTATTGAATTCAATATTTTTTTGAAACTCTATTTCTTTTATTATGTCATTCTTTTAAGCGATAAGAAAATTTCTTATCTGATCATTTATCGATTGTCCACCTCGTTTTGTATGAACGTCAAACAATTTTCCTATACATCAGTCAGTGTTTAGTTTGAAACTCCTGCAGGAGTTTTATTTTGGCTAAACATTATACTCGTATATTCAGATAGGGAATGGTTCAAAATCACGGACAAATTGAACAAACATAGTCAAACTACTTAATTATCAAAGCAAATCCGTTATATAAACGAGAAGTCAGAAAGTACCAGAAGCTAAAAGTTTTTAGATATACCCACTACTATTTCCACTTCCACCCTGTGGCCTATGTTTTCGATAGAATCCTGCGTCATTTTCAACTATGCACCATGATCAACATATACCCTCAATTGTCAAATTACGTCATTCTGGCATTATTTCATATTCGAAAAAGGCTTGCATAACTCGAGAATTAGACCTCTTGAGTGAGTGTGAAGTGCTTGCCCATAATATTGATAAAAACGAGAATGTTAAAGAGAGGAATTTAGTAAATATTTTCGGTTTCAAGTAGCTTCAAATAAGTAACATTTTCTTGTCGAATATTCATCAATTTTTGGAGGATTTGTTACACATGACTTTAACTTAAAAGTATGTTTCTGTTTCCACTGTTTTATTCTGCACGTGACAAATCATAATGCGGTTTGTGTTGCATTTAAAACTGAATTTCTTCAATTCCTGAGTTTTTATCTCCCCCTTCTTTCCTTTCGACCAATATGCTATATTGATGTGAAGGCGGAAATTTATCACCATCAAACAGTTGAAGGTTAACGACTCCAGTTCAAACCGTTTTAACGGCTCGAAATAGATTCCTTTGTTTTATGCCATTCAAAAGACGGAGGATAACGATATCTATGGGGGAGTGTGCAGAAGAAGGTTGATAAAGAACGTCTATACAGAAATCTGATTTCTTCGTGAATGGTATAAAAATGATTTTTTTACAGAATGAATATAATGAAACTGTAACTAAATGTAGCCATAGTGCTTATTAGCTATTAATTCAACCTGTGCATTAGGATAATTCTGTGAAAACATAAGTTGACTATACTATAATCCCAAAATAGTCGACACTAAATTCTCACGAATGACTGTCATTTTTGCCTTAATGTCTCTTGCAGTGGCATACGGAAATTATAATAAGCAGATGAGGATAAAATATATTGAATTACAACCTTGACAACAATGTTTTCGTTTTAATGCAATAATATTTCTGAGGATTTGGTGCCTACTATTATGGAATTGTACTATACATGATATATTCACGATGCTATTTCATTGTGTTTCTTACAATTTTTTTTTACAAGAAATAATATGAATAATTAGCTTACGAAGACGCCACTTATAGAATCTACCGATAAATCAAATCTTGCTCTTCCAAGATAAGCAAGGGTTCCTTTGACAGACATTAAGTCGAAGCGTCTTGAAAAAAATGTTTTCTTTGAGACGTTTTCAGGAGTGATTTTTTTGGGTAATAATAATAATAATAATAATAATAATGGGTTTTGACTAATTGAACTCATTATTGATTTATATTGTTGTTTTGTTGTTGTTGTTACGCAGTAACTTTTCGGTGTGAAAATTTCAACCCTTTATTACACTTCATTAGATTCTCTTTTGATTTAGCATTGCTTTTTTTTGAAGTCATTGATGGATAAATATCCAGATAAGCAGCGAGAAACATTGACTCCTCCACATGAAATGTCTTTCATAGACATGTTTTTCATTTTTATCAAATATAAAGCAACAAAAATAAAACAACTTTCTTCTTGGCTGGGTGACAATTAATTTGCTTGATGAAGCCTATTACTTCATTTCATGAGTGATTTTCAGATCAGTTGGCATAGTGAGATTCTAGAAAACGCTGAAAACCCTGAACCAGTTCAAGACTGAGCTGGCATAGAGTATGTGCTCTGATACCAGTTCCTTATAAAGAATAGTCCACTCCAGGGTTGGCAGACCATGATTTTTCCCCATCTAGGACCTGATCGGCGGTCAGTCTGTGGTCGCAGATGGGTAAGCAGAATAGTCAGGAGAGGTTCTCCTGATACTCCCAAGTAACCTCTAATCATCCACTCTTGAATGTTCAGCTCTGTAATCATACCTGTTGGCTATCTCCTGGAATATTCTCTATCTTTGGTATCTCTTCAGAGATCCCGGATGATTTGTCGATACGGTGGTTATCATGAGATGACGGTGCAAGAGTTTCGTCTGGATGCCAGGAGTAATCTGCCATACGAGAGCTTCTAGCCGTCATCTATACCAGACGAATACATTCGGATTCAGTCAAGCGGAGTTTTATATTCGTGAAAATTGGATGTAACTCTATCTTTGATAACTTTTTCAAAAATGTTAAACAACTGAACTCTATAAAATATCAACAACGCTTTCGTCATTGAAAGTCTCCTTTGATCCCCGGAGCTTTTGAAATAGTATCTTCGTTCCCAGGGCTGCCAACACTGAGTTTATTGCGTCTGGTTCAGGTGAATCATCATATTATTTCAAACACTACTGAACTATGCAGTGATACTTTGATTCCTCTCTACTTCTGCTACTCAAGAATTATTCAGAAGTTCTCTTGCCTCCACAAGCGACATCTCATCCGCTATTTGTATTTTGAACTTTCTCGCTGCAGGGCTCAATAATATAATTTTCAGCTAAATAATCACTTGGAAATTATGTCTCTCAATACAGGTCAGTTCTAGTTATTCTGTATTATTCTTGAGAACTGTTACTATACCATAAGAAATATAAAAGCCGTTAAGTATACTGGGTCATTTGATCCTCTGATTTTTTTATTTCCTTCACTTCGTAATATTTCAAGTGTTCAAAAAAATAATATACGTACACCTTTAAAATTCATTACATATAAATATCAGAAGACATTTTGAGTTTATCCTATGAATTGATATTTATTCAGTCCCAATATTTCGTTCAATACAGAAATACGCATATGTCTCACTTTAAAATATTTAGGTTCCAATATGTGCATTACGTGCAACAAAATTGTGAAAATTGTTTGGAATAACAAATTGAAAATTATATCTTCATAATTCCAATTTGATGATGTCGTATTTTTAGACCTGCCGAAAAAGTACACCTGACAGTATCGGTGAATAAATGTATCGTTACTTTTCTTAGTTTCAATTGTTCAGAGAGGGCCGGTGCTTTCAGGACTTCACAAGTTTCAGTGAATTTATTATTTTCCACAATCCAATATGTCTGGGTTAGTTTTACTATTATTGTTAGTTGATTATGATTGCAGGTGGGTTTTTGTGAACTTTCATAAACATTGGATTTATTATTAATGCGGTTAGGGAAATTTCTTTCACTGCCTGAGGTTTCTTATGTGTATCAGACAGATAACCATTTTTTCTAACTCAATTATTTTTTGTCAACATGCATTTGTGTACCACTTTCGTTGAAGTCATTTCTATGTGAAATGGATGTGCAATAATCCGTTTTGGTGCATGTCAGCTTCTTATGTACATTCATTCACACCCTACTAGAATAATGAGCAGTGTTAGCGGACCCAGGTGTACCAATTTTGCTGTAATGCTTTGTTATGAAACTAAATACATCATTTCCCAGTTTATTGGTCATATGCGACGTGCTGGATTTCACCACGTAATGAAATGTACAATTCGGTAAAAATTGTAGTCGGTCATACCAATTTACAACCTCAGTGTAAGATTAGTTTTGATTGGACGTATTTTACTCGTTCTCAATCGAGTTCCCAGTTTTGATTTGTTTTACGCAAATTGAATCTTTGTATTTATTTTGACTATTAGGATCATAGAAAGACCGTTCAATACTTCATGAAAGTTCAGTCTGACATTGTCCGATATTTTTTCTTTTTCATTTAATGAACATCAACCAAAACGTTCAAACTATAATATTGAACTTAATATAAATTAGAATCTGTGAGCAATCAGTTGTTATAAATGATAATAATTATTAATAGTATGAATAATTGGTCGTGATTTGCATCTTCATCCATTATATTTGAATTGAATGGACACCTGCTCAAAATATGTTCGTTAGACTGTTTAGAATATTTGTAAACAGTAGCTCTTCGAAAGTAGTAATTTAGGTGTATGTACCATCGATTTTCTGTTGAAGATTTAAAACAAATGCTCAGAAATCAATACATTTTAAAGAAATAAAGTTTTTGTCTCGATAACTGGTCAGCTGGTTATTTTTACTCAAATTATTTCGACAACACTGAATGTGACTTCCAATTTTTACTCATATCCTCAAATCATGTGGTATTGAACAAAAGACTTTACTATAGGGAAAATATAAGTACAAATAAAAAGATTAAACATATTCATAACGATTTGTAGAATAACCTAAAGTACTTTGGAATTTGAAATTGAATACAATCCAATTTTTTTTCGTTTTCAATGTGAGATTACACAGTATATCAAAAGTGACGATTGTTTGACACTCTGACGTCACTTAGTCATCGGAGGTATGTCACATAATTTGCAAATTGTGTTACTGCCAAACGAGTGCCAAACTTTTGGCAAAATGCCAAAAGAAAATATGTGTCATGACAAATCGTATAATTGTCCAATGTTTGGGCGTTTGAGTGTTTCTCAATATTTGCTTCCGGACTACCAATCGTTTGATCTTGTAGATTCATTTGAAACCGAACAACTCGTGACATGACGTATATTTGACGTGTATGTTCAAAGATTATTTTCTATGTTCTCTGGTGAAAATTTGGATTGGCTTTTATCTCGATATGTCCGAAGACAAGAAAACGGAAGATGAAATGGTCGAAGACGATATTTAAAACGACTCAAGCGAAGCTTCCACTGAAAACACAAGTCAACCCTTCTTGGTGGTCGATGATTAGAAAGGCCAAATTGTTAGCGGAAAAACAAAATGTGCTTTGGGATCGTGTATTAAATGCGTCCATTGAAACGATGTCATGGAGAAAACTTTTCAAGTCAACTTGACAAAATCATGTATGAAGGAATCAAGCCAAGGTGTGAACTAATTGTACAAAGTGGTATGGAATCATTTCGACGAAGTGATGTTTTGAATATGCTAAAATGGACCAATCGATGGAACATGCTGTTATATTTTTGTCTTGAAAATTGTCAGGAAACTGCCTCTATACCGCAAACGTGAAAATAACATGCGCACAGACGTTTTTTGTGACATCGGAATGCCAACTATATGTCACTTTTGTCTCAGCTTGTACACTCATCTTTAGTAGTAACTGAAAATTTTTGCATAATTGCGCAAGTATTTCATTTCGCCGTCATAATAATTTATGTCATCCAAATATGTTCCTTTTTTTTCCGACTTTCCGACTTCTTCTGCACCCTGACGGACAACTGTCAGTTTTCGTTTCCGAAGTTAGTTCTGTTATTATTTTCTATCTGAATAAAATATGGAAATTCAACATCACCGTTTCTCACTAGAGAATTTTACCTTGTCCATTTAAAAGGAAATTAAGTTATCCACGTAGTAGCATGACTGCAGTTCGCATTCCGCACTTTGAAATACAACTTTCCGTTCATACTGCTGAATATTCAATGAGATTACGGAATCTAGTACAAACTCATGACGGTCTTCAAGCTTTTGTGTTTCGTTCAACTTCTTTATATTCTTGAAAATTATTTTACCGTCCTAGAAGCCGATCTCGATTGTTTCTAAGTCTTTTGCTAGTAATTACAGAAAACAAAAATTGATACTATTTTTTTGTTCAATAAATACTTCTTCATTAATTTACGCGGTACAGAAACTAATGATATTGAATATGACAGTAACGCATTTCTCGACGCATCACTCAAAAGTATGCCTACGAGTCTCAACAATAGGGGTAAAAATGCAAATTTTGATTATCTTAACTTCGTTCCCGCTCAAATAATGTTAACCTGCGAAAGTCAAAACTTGTGCTAGTTAACTTAAGGTCGACCGTCCACTGGAACCGTTGGACGGCCGTGTATAGTTCAAGTAAACGATATAGGGCAACCTACCTTCCAACAATTCCCCTTTAATAATATAGTTAAGTAGGTAACTAATTTCGTTATTCAATAATGATTTTGAGTGTGATGATTGAAAATACTTCTGAATACTTCTTACCCACATAAGGGGACTGTGGAAGAATTGGCTGCAGAGTCTAACGGTAAATAATAAATGTATTATTATTATTATTATTATTATATACAATCGATCGCTTCAAAAACACTTCGTTAACTTTCGTCGAAAGCTTCTGATGATTCCTCTTCAATAATGAATTTACTTCGACTATACAGCCGAATGATCCCATTACACGAGAAAGCATCGAAGCTTGTCCACTAGACACTAGACCCTACTGTTCGGCCGTCTGCCGGTCTAA
Source organism: Leptinotarsa lineolata (assembly GCA_015342045.1). Taxonomy (NCBI): domain Eukaryota; kingdom Metazoa; phylum Arthropoda; class Insecta; order Coleoptera; family Chrysomelidae; genus Leptinotarsa; species Leptinotarsa lineolata. Next base: position 1,233 of record WOGR01008824.1, on the reverse strand, counting down.
TCCGATAGAAATAGGATTTTACGGTCTCATTCGGCCGAACAGTGTAACGAGTGTATTTGTTTAAAGGACACACGTTCAACCTTTTCGAAATATTTTCTGTGAGTTTTTTGTTTTTTGGTCTCATTGCTCCAAGATGGGCACTGATATCATTAGTGCCGTTCAAGAGCACCCTGCATTGAGGGATATGAAAGTAAAATTTACCACCGTCGTGATGTACAGAGAAAACTATAGTATTCATGCGTTTTTTTGTCCCCGGTTTCTTTACATATTGAGGGGTATCTAATTGTGATAATAATGTCTCCACATCCATTTTAATAGCCCATAGCTGGGGACTTTCAACTGGTAACTGACGGCCGAACGGACGGTCTTCCGGTTCTATTGCTATTCGGCTGTATAACGGCCGAATGAGTATTCGTCCAAATGCGGTTCCAATGGACGGCTAGGCTTAAGTAGTTTTTCTACTTCAACTGGAAACATAAGTTTATGTGACAAAGCTCCTCGAGCGCTAAAATTTTGAGCAAAAGCGTACATTTGAATGGAACGCATATTCTTTTGTTTTACCTAACCAATACGTTCACTGATAGTGTTTCGTGTAATGAAACTGTAATACTGGTTTTTAACCTATGTAATAATATAAAAATGTGTAGCAAAAAATAGAATTTTCAATTTTGAAACAACGCACGAGCTCTTGCCTGACGGAAGGTCGATTTTGAAGTGCTGATGGTCGATGATCTCGCAAGGTTTTGATGAACAGATGCGTAACAGATGGGTCTAAACACATAGAGTAGTTGCTGTCCGCGTATAATGAAAATACTCACATACTATTAAATTGACGAGTTGGTAAAGAAAAAATTTGTTTGAAAAGGAACAATCTTTCACGGCAATGAAGAAACGTCAAATAAATTTCTGACAAGATAAGATGCTAGTGGTATCATGATCGAAGTTTTTACTGGTCATTTCCTTCAAACCGATAAAATGATGAAAGAAATTAAGCAAAGCCACCAAAATAGAGTTTTATAGCGATGAAATGCTTCTTGCCAACAGCGATAAAACTGACTGCGAAACTCTCAGGGTCTTGTTATGCATCATTCCCACAATTTTAATCACTGTCGTTGTGATAATCAAACTGAACCAATAGAATCAAATATTCAAATATGATTGTGACGCAATATTAAAGCTAGACAATAACTTTACTCAGACAACTCAAATGAATATGTGAATCAAATAAAACTC
>WOGR01008823.1:0-11650 GCA_015342045.1 Leptinotarsa lineolata | reverse complement strand
TCTAAGAATCATGAATTTGAATTGTAGAATATTTTTTTCAGAAGAGAAATTATGAACTCAATTTTCAAAAAATAAATAGTGAATTTACAGTGATTTGAAGGCAGTTATACTTTCATCGAGGGAAATAAATGTCACTTCATTAAAAAAAGTCTTTTCAGGGTGTTTATTCACAAAACATCCTTTATACTAATATGGACGATCAACAATGTATGTTTTTCTGTAGCCTAGTGTCGAATTAGTGTTCTCCATTATTTCGAAATATTTTACGGACTGTGAAGAGTATTAAAGACAATGGGTGTGAAGTGAGATAACCTGAGGGTAGCGAAGAAAACTATGATCTGTCAGAACCACTCCTTTGTCTCCCGCAAAGCCGCTTTTATAACCGTCCGCCATCTTGTCGAACTGCGGGATAGTCGACAAGCGAATGGATCGCATCGCCTGCCTTTTTAATAGCGACCCATGCCGTGTTTTAATTTCCAAAGTAGGTATGTTAATCACAATTGAAAAGTAGGTGTTGTTTTGTTTTGCCTTACCCCGGTTTTATTTACCATTACTCTCCATTCTCTACTTATTAACTCGGCGTACCTATCGCTCTGTATCATTAATCAAAAATTTCATATAGCGATTTAATTTGAAACCGTTCTCATTACTTATTTGTAATTTATTTGCCTTCGCTTAGTCGAAAAGGATCGAGTATACGTTTCACTCTCTCGTTAATTCATTAATGACGTATCTAACACAAAGAATTGCGGGATTTTATCATAGATACTACCGGGAGGATCGATTGAAAGATCCAACTCTTGATAAAAACATACGTACTTGTGAATGCAGGTTTCTTCTTAGTGTATATTTGTCCAAAAGACTAGGATTGATACGGCTCAAATTTAAAATTGTAACAAATATGAAGGTAGTAAAAACAAACTCTGTAGAATTTAATTTTTTTTTGGAAAATCATCAAAAAATTTGGTTTTTATTAGAAATTTCAAATAACACAGATTGTCTTTAAGTTATATTTCACAAATAAGTTTTATGCACAATATTATATGCACAAAACGAAGTGACATCCAGGAAAAATATTCTCCATAGTACCTTGGAAAGAATATTGAAGAAATTCAAAGATAAATGCTCTGTAGACAATCGTTTAAAGAAACCACGTAATCCAATAATGTATAATGAAGAAAAATAACTCAATGTAAGTTTGAGCGATGTTGATAACAGAGAAACTGTAAGAAGAATTTTGCACAAAAATACTTTCTATCCCTATAAATTGAAGTTCATACACATTCTCACAGAAATAGATTCCGATATTCGAGAAGATATTTCTCTTTGTTTCCAAGGTGAGAGAAATTGATATCAAGTTTCCCTACAGTAATTTCTGGACAGACAAGGCAACTTTCACTGCCACTGGTGGTCCAACAATAATCCAAATTTTAAGATAGAATGCAGTTACCAATATTCATTAGAGACAAATGTGTGTTGTAATTGATTACATAACCAAATAATTGAACCTTTTTTTAGAGAACATTTTAATGCAGGCAGATACCCAAATTTCATGATAGATAAATTGACTGAAGTTTTGGTTAATCTGCCTCTGTTCAGAGGTTTATACATCCTAGATTAATATCCGATATCGGAGATTAACTCAGGATGTATGAACCGCTGAAGAAGCTAGCCACTCGAGAAGAAATTCCAAAAATCCACAGCCTTTTGCAGATTTCTCAATAATGTTCGTTTGTTTCTATCCACTTTCCGACCCAAATTTTTTATAAAATGTTGATAAATACTAATTTTCTTATGCCTCGACATTACATGATTATATATTTATGCTCTACCACTTTTTCTTAGCCAGAATTATTACTGATAATCAGAAGAATTTGTATGGCATTTATATGGCTAACCGTTTTTTAAAAGGTTTGACAAAGTTGCAAATGGCGTAAAAAAGTTTGTCCGGACATTTATATTTTCCTCCTTTTTGTATATTGCACATGAATTTAATAGGTTTCACAGAAAGTTTGGTAATAACATCTAGGAAATATGTGTATTAATAGTCCACAAACAAAATAAAAAATTATTATTTACCATATCATGAGTCATGATTTGAAAGTTTAGACAAAAAATACGAGACTCCTAGCCATGATTCATGGAGGAGTTGAAGAGGAGAACTATACATATACAGTGTGTCCAAGATGGGGAAGGCAGCATGGGAAAATCGGAAACCGGCCAAAGTAGGTTGAATTGGGAAAAAATTTTAAAATTTAATAATGGAGCTATTATAGTGATACATCAGTAAAGTTATGGCCAAAAAGGCTAACTCATTCCGGTTGACTATTTTTCCAGTCTATATGAAAAACAAATCGGTGGTTTATCTGTGAACTCCATCTTTTACAGCTGGAAAATTGGCAGTGAGTAAGTATTTTTATTTGCTTTTTAATATTTTCTTAAACAACAAAACTAATCAGAATATTATAAATTTTTAAACGTCATTTGAATAAACTCTGAAATAAATTTAACCGATTTCATATATATAAAGGTTTCCGATATTCCCAAGCTGGTCCTCCGTATCTTAGACACAGAATATATGTGCTCAAATTGGGTTTTTTAAACTATGTTTTAATAGAATATTATTCACCAATTGATATATATTGTCTTACTTGTGAGAATTAAGTTTGCCGAGGGAGCAAAGGATATTTCTCAAGAGTAGAATACTATGCTTTTTCTATGACTCATCAAGAATATTTCAAAATAACATTCATTTGTGGATGATATCCCGAATGAGAGTAATAACATTAAACTTCATAATAAGAAGAATCCGCTTTCGCGGTCGGAATCACGATTAAAGAGAACAGAATCCGGGCTGGTAGACCGTGGTAGAATGGAACCTGAAGCACCAAACGTTTCGTCTGCTACTGCGACAGACATCATCAGTGGTATGTTTGTTGACTGCAGGAATGCAGTCGAAGTCTCTACAACAGTCTGGTACTACAAGTTCTATTCGATCACGGCCTACCAGACCGGATTTTGTTCTTTTCAATCTTAATTTTATGTAGTTTCAAATAGCCTGAAAATTGAGTGGTTAAAAATAATAAAACTGAAGTTGGTGTAACATAAAGGTGAAGTTTCTATATCTCATCCTCATCTTGTTATTGAGAAACTTCGAGAAATATCAATTTCTTCCCCACATCAAACATTTCTGGTGAAGTGGGTACATTCGTTTTGACTTTCCGAGTAGGTAGATGATTTTTTTTATGGAAACTATATTATTTGAAACGAACTGTTAGTCCACTGATTAATTATGAAGTCTAAGAATAATTTTGAAGTAGGTGAATTCTCAAGGCCTATTTACACAACTGTAAAGGAATGAATTTGCTCAACAGTGGTTCGCTTCGAAAGTAGTGAGTGTATATATCTGGTATTGAGTTATGGATCTTTACCTTTACTTATTTATCCAACAAGTAACGTTCATATAGTAAATTCATATTCAAAAAACACACTTCAATGTGAGATTTCCACTTGAAAGTTTACCAAACCGCGATACGTGCTTTGCTATACGATAGCATCTTCGGGTATCACAATACGTCGGACGTCACATGTAGTTGACATTTTCTTCAACAAATCATAGAAAAATTATATTACGGTACATTAACATTATATTAATTTCATGTGTGTAACCTTACCTATACTCTTCATAATATATGGAATGAAAATGAATTGCGAGAAATAATCTCATAGGCATCTTCTTAAAAGACTACACAAATGAAAGAACACCAAGAAATGGGTAATTATATATGCGTAGAAGATGATTTGATGCATTTTTGCTTGTTACAAAGTTCTTAGAGAAAGATCGAAATTTGTTTTTAATAACACTAATGAATTCAAGTTTTTTGTGAACATATGAGTGAAGTATGAGTGGAGTAAGTAAACGGTTTTATAAAAACGCAACACGTGTTTCGCTATACGATAGCTTCTTCAGGCGTATCTACATAGACACGTATTTAGTATAGAAACGCCTGGCGAACTATTGTATAGCGAATTACGTCTTGCATTTTTGTAAAACTGTTTAGTGAAAATCTCACAATAAAGTGTTTCTTGAATAGATACGTTATATATTTTCATCAAGTATCGGACGATTCCATCACATATTAGTCGTTTGTTCTTCTATTTGGATAATTAAATAATTCTTTGTTTTGAGAATATCTTGCAATAATTCAACAAAAACACACTTCTCCTACACATTAGAACTCAATGTGTGGGATATATTTCCAACAGAATGATATCACACTTTTATTTCAAATCGCACATCAACGATTCCTAAGGTATACATTATCGGGAAAATTGCTGTTGATTTTTGAGAAGTATAGTTCATAAAAAATGAACAGTTCATAGTTTTCATGCACAACTTTGCTGTTCCCAAACTTCGAAAGCATCCAAAAGTCTAGTGTCGTGTACCAGTCATACAACTCAAGCACTCAAGAATTTTGAGAAGTTAAAAATCAGTGTCTTCTTCGTTATTTTCCTGAAAAGTATTCCACTATTCATTTTTGTCAGCTTGTTAACTAATTTTTCGTTGAATATTTCCAGAAGGATTACCAAAAAAGATTGCTGTAATTATTTTTCAAGGTTGTTTGCCAAAAAGGTTACTTGCATGTCTCGTTATTTTCGACATAAGTCGATGAAATCGTTTTACTTATCGTAACGGTATGTTCAGTTTTTCTTCAACAAAAAATTATATATTGTAAATTTCTTTCAAGTTCAAACTAATCTCTTCAAATTTAACGTCACATTAAAACGCTTATGGTTGACGTCCATATATTGCACATACCTGCATCGTTAATTGCCAAAACCAATTTAGTTGGATTTTGATTTGGAAAAACTTTTCTATTGATGAATAAAGTTATTATATTCAATACGAAAAGTATTCTACATACTATTGTGTTAGTCATATTATTTGTAGGTACGGAGAAAAAATTTGTTTTTATATGTTAGTGAATTATTACAAATTTCAACTTCAATTAAATGGTGGGTTTTACAAATAAATCAAATGGTCCTTGTTGTTTATTACATTCATAACTTCAAAAAATCATTTATTATGTAGAGTTGGTGGTTCTTGTACAATAAGGCACCATACAACCCCAATTTCATTCACAATACAATAACACAATGAAACGCACTCAAAAACAAGGCCAATAACAACATTAACCAACACCAGAAAGATATGTAAGAACCTGATCCAGATTTGCCAAAACGATATTGAGAAAACTCAGAAATATTTGGGCCGCGTAGCAATTTAATTTCTATCCCCCTCCAAGTTAAAATGTTTTCAAAGTGCACACAAGTATTATCATAAAAACACAACACCACCGACTTATTTTGAGACTTCTGGCATCACTAAATTAGGATTCATATTTTTCACTTTCTAATTTTTCAGCTTCTATAACTGGTATGCGGTTTATCACATGATGGATCTTGTTTTGACATATATCTAAAAATTCGGTTCGATCTTACGGTAATTTGTCGTTACATTGCTTACGATGTTTGTTCTTTCAGGATATGGATCTTATAGAGGTTCTATGGAAACAAGACGTGGATCTTGGTTTTTCCGTGGAAAACGCTGTCCCCAAATTGGATAAGGATGAAATCAAAATCGAAGCTAATGGCCTTACTGCGTCGCTGATTGAGAAACATGATGACTTGGAAAAACTGAAAACTCTTCAAGCAATCAACGATGAAGGTGTTAAAGTGAGTAAATAGTTTTGTTTTAATCACATTCAGTTCGTAAAGTTTGGTTCCATTTTATTTTTACAGGAAGAACCGGATGGAAATGACGATCCTTGGGCAGGACTAGACTATACCATAGATACAGAAACAGGTTAGTGGTAAATTCAACTTTAATAAATATACATACTGAAGTGTTGAATATTTATACTTGATTTTACTTTCTTAACTTTAATTATCCAAATTGAAATAGCTTTTGATATATTATAGCTTTTTGTTACAAAAGCAACCGCAAATACAGAGACAATTTCTTCCCCATTATAGTTTTAGATATAAGAATTTTATTTATTTTCCCAAACAGATCACGGGGAGTTACAAGAATGATTCAATTTTTATTTATTTCTATTGCTTTGAGGAGTTAGTTAAATTACACACAATTTTAGAGTATAAGAATAAGAGCATCCACGATAGATTTGATGACGGAGTATATGCAAAATAGGCAACAACAGCTGAATATATTATGTGATACTCCAAGTGCTACCAATAAGTTGAATACAGTGTGCCACAGGAAACTATATTAGGACCAGAAGTTATTAGCTTTTCTGATGATACAGTCATTCTCTTCAAAGCCAACGTCTGGAAATGTATCAAATAATCGTCAGATCGCGAATTCAGTAGAATTATTCAATGGTTTCAAAATCGTCTCTTGACTGTTGATGAAAAAAAACATAAGTTGATATCATTTTCCAAAAATCTTCTCTATTAGTTCAACTCTCTGAATAACCAAACAATAAAATGGGACATACATATACATTATTTCAATAAAAACTTATATTTGTTCTATATAAGTTCAAATTATTCATCAACTATTCTCAGGGCAACTCAGATTTCTCTACGAGACTCGTACACTAGACGAAAGGCATTTTATACTATGCGATAATAGTATGGGGTGCAGCAGTAAACAAGCATGTGATAAAACCTGAGACTACCAGTAGAAAAAATTATTGAATTGAATTATGGATTCAAAAACAACATACATAAGTCTATGCAGAAAAAACCATTTTGGCTTTTGAATGTTTTTGTTTTGTTATCGGTAACTATGTAACATATCTAAATATAAAGAGTTAGGTATTTGATTTTATAACCGTCTATGACCCTGAAAATATCTGCGCATCGCTTCTACGGCAAGGAGCACAAAATTATTTAAGTTAAAATTGAAAACATTCACTCAACTATTCGTTTAATAGAACTGCAATAGTCCAGAGTTCACACAGGCCAGGCCGAGTTGGAGATTGCTTCAGCAGAAATTATTATATATTTATTTTATGTTATATGGACACTATAAAGTTTTTACGATAAAAATGTCGGTACACTCAGAAAGAACCCAAAGTCTACAGGAATTTCAAAGATAATATTCAATATTTTAATATTATTCACTTTAATATAAGTAGTTTGAACAAAACTCATGATGAACCTCTCGTTATCTGGATGAATATATTAATAGGTTTGACATTATTGTGCTCTGAGAAACCTGGAAGGTGGAATCGGTGAGTGATTTTAGTCGACTGTGGTTCGAATCTTCGTTGTTTACAGTGTTTTTAACTCAGAATCCATTCGAAAATTATTCTCATCATGCCACTAACGCGCGAACAGATGAGTGAAGTCAAAAACTGTGCTGAAATAGATTTAATTAGACTAATAAAATTACTATTTGAAAATGTATTAAACAGCGAAATACTTATTTTGTTTAGGGCTCATAAAAAATGTAAGAAAAATTGACGTTCTAGAACTGTTAATAATGTTCCTAGTGTATATATATTTTTTCTAACGTTCAAACAATTCAAAAAAGAGATTTTCCGTTTCATTCAAAGTTGATCTTACTATATGTATAATTAATCATAATTCTAATTGTATACAATGTAAATGGGCTTTTGGGCCTGCTGGATGTATTGAATCAATAAATGAATAAATTCTAAATTATACAGCATTTTGAAATCGTCTCTTTGATGGAAACGAAGCTTCTGAGAATAACTCTTTGAAATATACAACAAGCATAACGGTTTCTCACCGACCCCCTTCTACTAACACTCAAACCTATATAAAAGAGCTAGAAACATACTTCTTCAACAATAATAAGGAAGATTTAAAAATTTTAATTGGGGATATAAACATAAATTTATTAGATACGGCAGCTTATGACAGTAACCTATATATGAAGTTTTCTTGATGAAAATGGATTCATTTCTTACATTACCTACAAGAGTGGTCAACGATTCATTCTCGTGTCTGTATCACATTTTTGTAAGAATAAAAAATCAACTACAGAATGATGTCACTATCGACGCTAACATTATTGAAAGTGATGAATTTCATCAGTTCGGACTTCCATTGTCTAAAATTATATAAAATGATTTGAAATCCCTGAAAAGAAGTCACAGTGAAATAAAATACAAGTGAAAAAATTGAATGAAAAAAATAAAAATAAATTATTATAATTAAAAGTTAGGTGATTTCAAACCACGTTACTTCACGACGTTTCGATTGTTAGTATCTACAATCGTCTTCGGGTGATGACTGACATCACCCGAAGACGATTGTAGATACGACGAAGACGACATCAACACAATTCAGTTGGTGCAATAATATATACGGATTCTTCAATAACTGAGACTGGAATTTCATCCAAACCGGTAGACTTCTTGTTCTGTAGGTGATGAATTGTTTCCGCAACTTTACTCTCAGTGACAGGTTCAAAAAACATAGATTCGCATGTGATCTGTCTCGCTGTACAGGCTATGGACGTAGAAAAATTTTTTTACGTCCATGGTACAGGCAATTGACAATTCCTAACCAAAATGATCAAATAATTTTCCTTCAACTGTTGTTGATAGATAGTGGCCAAAGGCAGAGGCCATATCTAGCGATTTGGTCAAGGTTTTTCCATTATAGGTTATTTCTTTGATATTTCTCGATTGTTTACCTTCGAACGAATTTACTATATTTCATACCGTTTTACTTTTGTTTTGTGATGCTTCTATCATTTTCCATTAAGGCCTTTTCTCATTCGCGATCTGTCTTCCATCCTATTTTTTGAGCGGTTTCTATTTATTTTTAATGAGTTCATCAGGTACCCTTTTGCGTAGCCAATCTATGTTTCGGAGGTTTTTTATGTTTTGAGTCAGATTTTCTAAAAATTGTATTTTTTTATTATTTTTTGATTCAATTTCTACTACATGCGTTTTTTTCAAGAACGATAAGTTGAAACACCACAAGTAGTTCTCCAAGAAACTGTTAAACATAATATCTGTGTCTTCTGAGGAGTCGATGTTGAAATCTGAGTGGGAGAGATGGAATTTAAATTGGTTCAGAGAGTTTTCAGTGATTTTTATATGGGTTTGTCGTGTTGGTTCACTTGGTTCCTCCTCACTCAAGATGAGCTGACACTCTGCTATTTGGAGTTGGATCCGTATCGATCTTCAATGGAACACATTTACAAATCAAATGCGATGTTTTTGAAACGCTTAATAGAGGAGTGTTGAAGCGGAAATTCGTCATCTACGCCTGAATGAGTCATAGCCAGTAAAAAAATCAACAAACTCTACTTCAGTTAGCCATTAGCACACAAAAAATAGAAATATGCATCTCATGTCCCATGGCCAAAAAGATGTATTTTAAAAAGGAGTCAATTTTACCAAGGGCTTAAATTATATAAATGTATCCCACTTGAATTATAAAATATCAATCCTCTGAAAATGTTGAAAAAAAGTGAAAAATAGATACTAACTCCTCGATCGATTATTTACCCGAATGTTGATAAAAAAATGTGTGTTATCTTCAAAATTGATAAAAGTTCCTTATCTTTCATGAAACATGATGATATCTATATGATGTTATATATCACTTTTGAAATATAGCTTTTACTTGTCATCTTTCTAGTAGTGTATTTTCATAAAGATAACGATAATATTGTAGATGATAATCAGCACATTCAAGGATTTTCTATTTATGGTTTCCTCAAATATTTATTCTTTCATCTGTTTGTCTTCATCTATTTTTTGTATGTTTTCTGTGGAATGATTTTATTATCAATATTGTATCATAATATGATATTGAAATTGTATCTTCATGTTTGCTATTCAAAACATTCCAGTAGAAACGATAGTTTTTCAGACAATTACTCTCTTAAGAATTCGTGATATTTCCGTCGTCAAGTTTAATGAAAAATAACTACTTTATTATCAACACAAAAATTCTCCAATCACAATATTTCTTTTCTTTCTCTAGATAACCCCGTATAATAAATGTTGAACAATAATATAATTATTCATAAAGGCTAGCTAAACGAAGGAAATGTAAAAGTCATTCCAGTCGGCAGAAAGTCTGGTGAGGTGTCACCAATCCACTGGCCACTGGATGATGATTTGTATTTATATTGTTTACTATGTGTATCATCATGATCACTAGGAAATCACCAAACTCTGGACAGTCATAACAACTTGCAGTAGATTTTAAAGTGTCTGCCACTACATCGTGAAACGTTACAAAGAGGATTTTTTCATTGTGTTTTGAGCTATGCTAATATATAACAGTTAAGTGTTTTCATGCCTCTTTAAATTCGTGCGAGGAGTAAAAAAAGTTTTAGTTTCACTTTCGGAATTTCACACAATCAGATAAAGATTTATTCTAGGAGCATGAGAATCTGTACTATCATTATTGAGGTTTATGTTGGAAAATATTTGTAAACTGGGGCTCATTATATAATTTTTTATCAGTTGTATACGAACCAATCATCCTTTTCCAAAGTAACCTAAACATTTACAGACATAAGTATATTATGTAAGAACTTATAAAGTAATTTCAGTGCATTTATCGGAAACCCGATTCAATTCCGATTGAAAAAGAAACTATAAATGGAAAATAGAGAAACTGAACAATATTAAAAAATTAGGGGGAAAAATTATTATGTAATTCTTTTCATTCTCCTTGATGCGTTGTTCCGAGAAAATTTTATTATTTGTTTTATTATTCCTCTCAAACGCGCGTCGAAAAGAATATTGCATTTCTGGTGATTGAAAAGAGTGCTTGTTTTGGATAATCTTTTATGAACCATTCTCGTAAAATTTCCACTTCACTCATTCGTAAGAAATCACTGATCTAGGGTTTAAAAGGAAAGTGAAAGTTCACCCTGTTTTGTATGAATGGGCTGAGCTAGAGTTTAGGAGTTACTAAAAATAATAAGCTGATAACAGACTCGTTCGGAAGAGTAGTTCTACTCTGTGAGAGAAGCAGTTTTGTTAGTTTCATTCTACACCAATCCACGTTCAATTCAATGTACCGGCATTTGTAATTACATGTCTTTACTTGTCTCTTAAATGTAGCATATATTATTCCATTACCGTGTTTAGTTATTTCCAATTATCAATTATTTGTAGTTTATTTTATTAACGCCATGTTTCACCTTCACGTTGTCTAATTCTGAGACAGTGAATAACAGTGATCAAGTTGATGTGATCTAAGTTGATGTAAATTGATTTTTCGAAAGATTTAATAAAATTTCTAGCTACATCTGGATTTCCGTATGGTTCTAACCCGGAACTCCTTGTTTAGTTTGTGATATATTTAATTTTTTAAGTTATTATTGACATATTGACAAGTATTATTCATTTCATTGCTGTCTCTCTTGAGATGATATATTACTGCTACATACAGTGTGTAAATGGAACAAATTCATTATTTCGGTCACTGTACATATTTTAGAAAAATCCTGAAACACGTCAAATTCAACCCCCGTCGAATGACAGGTATAATCCCCAATTTTTTTCAAATGGGAAATATACGCTTGAGATATATCGTTTGAAAGGTCTCTTCATTCTCTATTCAAAAATGTTATCGCTTTCAAGTTTATAGCAACAATTAAGATAAAATAAATTAAAATCAT
>WOGR01008822.1:0-11650 GCA_015342045.1 Leptinotarsa lineolata | reverse complement strand
TAGCCAGCGAAATTTGATCATTAACCTCAGTTTTTAACAGTCCACATGAAATATATGAAAACTTTTAAGTTTATTATGCTTTTCAACATAATTCAACACGTTGAATGCTCATAGAGTATTTTTTTTATCTTTTTTCTAAATAATAAAAAAAAAACACGTTCACTGAAAAAAACAAAAATATTTTTTTATTTGTATGATAATATATAAAAACAAAATAAAAATTTACATTCTCTTACTAAAAAACAAGCGTATTTTATACATATGGAAGGAATGGAAAGAATAGTTTACATACTTTTAAAGTAAATTTTTAATATTTGCCAAGAGGCAGTTTAAATAGTGAAAAGTCTTATACTATTTTATAACAATAATCCTGTATGTGTTTTCCAATATATACTAGAAAGCAAATGAAATTTGAATGAAAAAAGAAAAGTATATTCCATACATAGATATGCTATAATCACCATTTCAGAATGCTGACAGATGATTGTATGAATGATCAAATCAAGTTGTATTTGAGCCATATTGGATCTTCCTTGAATCACAATCAGAGCAAAAACAATAAGGTGAAGAAATTTTATGGTGCAGCTATCAAAATATTCTAAACGAAAATAGTTACTTAGATACCATATTACGAAATGGACGTTTCGTAAAGTAACAAATCCATAGTAGGTATTATGTTGTATTTTCAATAACAGATCAAATCATAATTGGTGAATTCCTAAAATCAAATGGCATGCAAAGTCTAAATAAGTATCTAAATGATAATTGACTCAGATTATAACTTGGAAAATACTGCCAATGCAGAAATTATAACATTAATGCCGGAAAAGTCAAAAGAATTACACCAAGTAATGTACAATAAATTCTAAACATGTGATGTGTCAAATTATTCTACACACACCCAGCCAGCAAATGATGTGTGAAATTGTAAGAATTGCCATTACTTTGCTCGTTTCAGTACTATCAAAGTTCTTACTGACTAATTTCACGAGTTTGCCAAAATACAAGAGCACCAAAAATAACAAATTTATTGTGTTTTGCCGATTAGCGGCTTCCAAAGACATGTCTTAATTGTTTTCAACTTCAAATCCTACATTATGTACATACAAGGGTACAGAGCAGCATTTAATTATTCAGAAATCATTGAATTGACAAACTATACAGACTGCATTTTTTAAGAACAGGTACCATAATAATAATGTGATTTTTGCAAGTTATGATATCATGACTATGGTAGTCTTTAAATATGTGAAGGCCAATCATTTTAGTTCAAAGGCAGTTGAATATCACAGAGATATCAAAATATTTTACAAGCAGTTCTTGAAGTGAATTTGTATAATTTGCAAACGTATTAAAAATAAATCTTTGGGTGTGATTATCAGCCTCTTATATCTCAGATATAATGTTAGCCTTCCAGTTCATTACTATTGGTGGCAGAATATCTTTCAGAAAATATCATTATTACAGTTTTTGATTATGAATCTACTTCATTTGGCGTTTTTGCATTGGTCACTAGACTGGTTCTCATCAGTTTAAAGATCCTATAATGCATATTTTCTTCACTTTCTTGCAATGGGCTTCTACCCAAAAAGTTATTTTTTCTACAGTTTGCTCCATTATCCAACAATATCTGCACACTTTTGACATCATTTTTTATTGAAGCGTAATGCAGTGCTGTGTTACCTTTGAAATCTTGCTGATCAACGGTACAGTCACATTTCACTAATTCCCGAACTATTTGAATTCTTTGAAAGAGGCACGCTAGATGTAAGGGTGTATAAAGAGTTTTATATGTTTGCACATTAACTGACGCTCCTGAATCTAAAAGCAACCTCAATAACTCAGATCTACCAAATTTTGCAGCAATATGCAAAGGAGTGTAACCATCCATATTGCATATATTGACATTAACTGTCCCGGAAAATTTTTGAGATGTTGTTTTCTCATCTTCTTGTAATTTTTTGCAAGTCTTGCAGAGGCATAGTGGATGACATTTACCATTCTCAATAACCTTTGATTCATTGCAAAATCCTAAATAAAAACATGTTAGAGGAAAATCATTATATTCAATTGCCTTCAGCAAACTGTTAATTTTTCTGAACTGTTCTACATGTCTAGGGTGTTCACAGTGTTCGCTTCTTTCTTTTCGTAGGATATCTTGAACTGAAACATTGTCAGTTCCAGCCGATAATTTTTTCAAGGAAGTGCTTTGGAGAGACACGAATTTTTCAAAAAGTTTGAGAATATAGTAATTTGGGGCTATATCCAAAGCAGTGAGATTTCTTTTATTTTTAACAATTGCAGATGCTCCATTCTCAAGTAAACATTCAATAATTTCATAAAATCCCCAAGTGGTTGCTAGATGTAATGGTGTGTCACCATATAAATTACCAATATTCAATTCAACTTCTGGTGAAGAATAGATCAATGCTTTAACACAACTTTCATGTCCATTTGCACATGCTAGGTGAATCGGAGAATTTCTTTCATTATCTCTAGCATTCACATTTGCTTGTCGACCTACTAATAGCAATAAAATATTTTGATATCCCTTGCTAGCTGCATAATGAAGACTTGTTTTACCAAAACAATCTGAGCAATTGACATCGAAACTCTGATTTAAAAGGTTTTCTACCACCTGACACTTTCCTGAAATAGTAGCTAGTATGAGTGAGTTTTGACCAAGTTCATTGAGATTTGGAGAATTTGAGCTCACCCAATTTGAATTCTTGTCATTTATACTCTGGCATTTTGAACAAATACATAAAGGGTGGCACAATTTTTTTTCTGTTGCAGTATCAATGGGTATTAGCGAAGACAATTTCATATCTATTGATGTCACTTCATCATGAAGATACTTAACAGCAAAATTATTAGAGCTAACTGAAATGACTTTTTTCTGTAAATCTAAAAACTGATTACTTCTTAGGAATTCAATAACTGCCTCAAACGAAGTGATGACAAAGGTAGTTAGATCAGAAATTTCCAAAGAACTAAATCTGAATTCTTTCAAGAATGTCAAATTTGCCACCCAATTATTAACCTCAACTTTCACAAGCAGAAAAGCTAAAACTTGCAAAATATCATCTGTTGTAACATATCTACTTTTTACCTTATTTTGGTAAAGAATATTGAGTATTTTATTGAAACAGTTCACTTTATCCAACACAGTATGATAATCGTTCAATTTACTCATCTCACATGCAGCAGCTGTTATTGTGTCCGAAAAATTGTCTGGTATTTCCAAATCCTGGTACTGTAAGTCATGAGCGTTTCTCAAGATTTTATTCAAATGAGAATCCTTTTGATGTTGTAATGTACTGACACAAAAAGATAATTTTGTTCCCATACAAAACTGCATGTAAGTTTCAATAGCAAGTTTGAAATTTTCCAAAAAATGCTTACTAGACGTGCACTTCTTCCTGATGACTTCATTTTTCAGACCGATTTTCAAGCATTCTGAAAATAACTTTCCAATACGTTCTTTCTGAGTTTGTAGATCTTCAACTTCTATTTCCCCACATCCTGAGATGAACTGAGTTACGATATGTTTGACATTGTCCAGAATGCGATGTCCATAACTTTCATACCATAAAAAGTCTATACAGTCATCAACGTTCACCAAAACTTTATTTGAATGTGAATGACAATAGTTATCAGAAGGGAACAGTGGATTTTCTATACACCAAATTGTATACTTTGCAATCTTCTCAATGTAAAATGTCTCTTCAAAAAGAATTTCAATGTCATTAGAGAAAAGCTCCTCAGAATCAATGTTGATAAGTTTATTTTGTACAAGAATTCTTTTTCTGCTTAATGTATAGTAAACATTTTCATCTTTGTCACATCCAGGAATTAAAATTTGATCTAATATTTTATCAGGTGTTAGATCACACGTTCGAAAAGTCCCGATGCGAGGAATACAAATTATCCAACTTTCTAATGATGCTTTCTCTAGAATATCACTGTGGTTCTCTTGGATGTATTTGAGTACAGGGTTTTCATTCAAAATTTCATCATACTGTGAACCCATTCTTTTCGAAAAAAAAATTCATCCCTGATAATACACAAGCGACATTAACATCTATCAACATCACCTCCTCACATCAAGAGCCTATCTAAAATAAAAAAACAATAACAAACATTATGTCAAAAGCATCGATATAACCTATAACCACAGAACACCTGTAGTTAGGGTGTTCTGTGCTATAACTAGACTGCTAATAGTCATATTCCTGCTACTGGAAAAATTCATCTGAATTGAAATAACGTGTTTGCGCAACGCGCAGAAGGCTCACTGTCATTTCAGACGTTGACACAAGGCTACGACCATTTTCTTCATAGGCGTCGTCGGCTAAACAAACAGAAATTGAAAGGGGTACTGTGATGAGAAAACAATTTTCCAAACTAATATTGTTTCTGAATCAACGGAAATTGGAACATTATGTTGTTTCATGAGGCCAAGTGGCATTGAGATTATTGGCAAAACTGTTGAATAGTTATATATGCCTTAGATTGGATGAGTGTTGGATAATTAATAATTACACTACATTATGAATAATAACAGTGCAATTTCCTGACAAATTACATTGAGTATTTTTTACTTAAAATAAGTAATAATATTCAGTTACATTTACTATGTGAATTGCTAAGAACTGTGCCTATATGACTCATTGGACTATTGTATTGTAGTCTGGAACACTTGCTTCTCTATTCAATTAAACAGCAAAATCGAATCCATATTCAATTTTTTGAATCTATTTATACTAACGTATCATTATTATTTGTTTGCAATTATTATTTTAGTATTATTTCTACTGATATTACATCACGATCTAATTTTATTTATGTAAGTTGCTATTATGTCGAAATGTCGAATGACATGAACTGTCATAAAATACAGATAAATTATTTGGAAAAATGATATCTTGCAAATAAACTTTGTGAATGTGCTGATTCCAGCAAAGATAGGGAGACTCGTTTTACTTCCTGGCATATAAAAGGTTATACTAAATCATAATATAGAATGAAATGTTTTTGTTATTTTGTAATTAAACCATAAACTATATGAAATTTTATAGACGTTAACTTTCTTCATTATGAAATCTACTGGAGGTTTACTAAAAATTAAAGTCGTGATTTTGAAACCGTAACAATATTTCTCTATGAACATAAGTATAAAAACCAAGTTATTTACCTGATATTCCTAAAAAATCCCCCTTTCCTGCAATACACCCATGTGGTTTTAAAACTTCATGAAATTTCATTGCGCTTGCCTTGAAGGCTCACTGAAATTTCGTAATTGGATGAACACTTCAGCAGTCTAGGTTAAGGTTATGTTGATTGTCAAAAGTCAAAACCACAGTTTTCTGTGTTCTGTGTCATAAGTCAAAACCCCATTCAGATTTAGCCCAGAGTAAGTGTCGATCCGATGGAATTTCGAATAGTACACTAACCAACATTGAAATTGTACATACAACTTTTGATAAAATTGTATATCACGGTTAGTTAGTAACAAACAGGGTTACCCACAAAATTATTGAATATTTTTATCAATATCAATAACAGACGAAGATACACGAATTGTCCTTTGAATATTCGTAGAAAATACTTCAACCTGTGGAAGTACCAAACGCAAATCGCATGTATGAAGTTTCATGATAAGCATAGACGGTTCGGAAAAGACATTGATAGCTGTCTTATTTTCCACTTTTCAATCCTTATTTCCTAATCAGTGAAATGATACGAGTTTCTTCATGTAATATGTCGTCCTCTTACCTAGAGATGACCACTCTGATGGCCTCACCAATGGTGATGGCGTTGGAGGGCGAGAGGTCATGATGACAGTTTAACATTTAAGGTGTTTGATAGATGTTTGGTTTTGGCTTGTTTTAGAAATTTTCAGTTAATTTTGCGAGGTTTTGACATGAAAATCAGGTGTTAAATTCATGATTAGAGTTACTCATGAAATTTTAACCATATCCTTTGCCGCCAAATAGCTTATTGGGTGCAGAAACATTTTACCACGAATGATTACGAGTTGCCAAAGGAATCTATCTGAGGAGAAAAAAAATTAATAAAAAAAATAAATTATGGAAATATGAAAAATATGATGAGTGAAGAAATGAATGATATTGAAAAAAATGAGACTGAAAATAAGCAATGAGTATGGAATTTTAAAAATATAGAGATAAAGACTTATTGTGACCAGAAATGAAATGGAATAATTCAATGGGTCGAATGATAAGTTGAGGTCGATAATATGTAAACGAAAATAAAGCTAAACCAGTTATCAACCGAAGATGCTAGCAATCGAAACGCCCTAATATAGTTTGATCGTTGGAAATGTTCATTTTCATTTTTGCATCTTTTTTCATCATTCATTTTCATTATTCTATTCTAATTTTTATTGTTAACATATTATTTATCCACAATTTTTCAGAATTTCTTTCTTAACTCGTCGGAATATTTCGGTCCTGGTATTTTGAATATTTTTAACCTTTCATTCATACTTTTTATATTTAAAAAATGTTGATACGCATTCACAATCATCTCTGTTTAGACATACAAAAAATCAGCTTTGTCTAAGCTGCAACACCGTTTAACCTGGTCTGGCTTGATATTGTTGGTCTTAAACTACCATTTTTTAAAAGATTTCTTAACTTTGCTTAACTCAAATAAATTCTTGTTTTCTGTGTGTAAACAATGAAAGAGCCACGAGATCTGATCTCACGTCACTCGTCTTCCTCTCGCGGCAAGAATTTTATTGGTTACCTTCATTGATCATGTAATTGTACATTTTAGGGTACTTTCCGAGAGAGGTGCAATACGTACAATACCTCATGAAATAGTGCAACACATGTACAATTGTTCGTTGAACAATTGATAACCCGATCAAAACAAGGTGAATCGCACCTACCTGAATATATTCTCTTCCTTCCCTTTCTTCATAGGTTTTCCTTTTCTGGGCTGTCTTCAATTCCCCGAGGAAGTGGACTGTAGTTTTGGTTGGTTGAAGATGACACAGTAAGATTATTTTTTGGGGTAGCGAGAAGTGAGAAGCCCTAATAGTGTGTACAGTGCTACGTGGTAGCACTGCAGGGTAAAATTGGCACCCTTCGTAGAACTTTATTATCTATGTCTCATAGAAAAAGAACTAACAAAAGTTATTGCCTGGTTTTAGTACTATTTCATGATGAATATATCTGCATAAATAAAACACAAACACACTGTACGTTTTTGTATTGTCCTTTTCAGACGGATTGACGGCGCTCTTTTACCGAGTGATAGATACATAGATTTTATTGACATTTGTAGTAGGTCGAGCGGGGTGGATAAGATTATCTTCCATACTTTAATGGAATGATTTGAATTCATACAACATATAAGCGACTAAGTACATACAGTAGACAGATTCATAAAACGAATTTACAATACTAAAAAAAAAAATTCGGAGTCATAAAACATCCATGAATAGCACTGTGAAAAGCGGTTAAGTATCAAATATATTCATGAATAGCACTGTGAAAAGCGGTTAAGTGACGAATATATTTGATTCCATAAACTCGTTTATGGAATAGAAACAACTTTCGAGAAATGCCTTTTTGATTGTAATTTAAATTTGTTTATGTTCATATCCTTTAATTCTGCAGGTAATTTATTAAACAATTTTATGTCTGCACGAAATTCACTAGGTGAAATTCGTTCAGAAGTGATTAGCCTATATCTCGGATTAACTATTTTACTGCAATTTCTAGTGTTACGCTCCTTTCACATTACACGATTTACCTCGTGCGGGAAAAAATCGCCCGGGCAATTTTTCTTGATAGACTGTAGAAGAGCACGAGACCTTTCACATTGTACGATTACAACACGGGCACGTTTTGTAATTGTGTACCTGCCGTCCAGTGCCACTAGAACCGCACGGCTACCGTATCGTCCTCTAGCTCAGTGGCCCACGTTACCTTATGTACGCTTGCGCACTAGACGGTTTTCAGTCGTACGGGAACTGTCCCCAGTGTTGTTTCTACTGCGTTCAGTTTTGGTGGATTGTTTGCAAATTATGGAAGGGGTTGACGCTGAAGTTTTGATATCGCTAGTTGAAGCAAAACCTGTATTCTGGGACAAAACTTTAGAAATTTATAAGGATAGAAATGCAACAAGGAAAGCCTGGGAAGAAGTATGTAACTCTGTAGCTGTAGTGCAAATCCTTCAACGTACAGCCACTCGCCAAATATCTGAAATCTGCTAAAAAAAGTGGATCTGAGGCTAAAAAACGTAAGAAATATGTGTTTTCAGACCAACTTCAATTTTTGAATAAGATCTACACCGAAAAAGATACGGTCGACAGCTTGAACACAGAAACTGTACCAGGAACCCTCGAAGAAGAGGAGGAGCCTGAAGGTACCACTGGTGACCCTGAAGTTTCTACCAACGTAAACCTGCCATCCAAGCTTGTAGGAACAAGAAAACGAAAGAAACTAGATGAGGTCGAGTTGAAAATGCTCAAAGCTCTGGAACCTAAAACGACCTGCAGTAAAATGTCCTTCCTTCAGAGTTTAATGCCTCATTTGACAAACTATTCCAACAGTGAATTTCTTCAATTCCAAGTGGGAGTGTTAAATGTAATAGAAAACATAAACAAACTAAAGGAAACTCCTCATCCTCAATCAAAGTACCCCTCTTTCGTGCTATCCTATCAACCACCTCCTCAGTACATGCTTTAGCCATCTTCCGTTAACCAACCGCAAGCATATGTCCATGTTCAACAACCTCTATTTAAACCTCAACAATATGCAAATCCTAGTTTTTCGGGCAACGTTCACAATAGCGTACAACAGCTTCACTTGTCTCAATATGAACGTGAACAGCAAAATCAATCAAGGCCACCGCAGCAATCAACGCCTAAACAATCAGGTTCACAATCCAAACCGGATACATCATCCGTACCTCAGTATCTACAGGGATTTTGTTACAGCGACTCTTCACAAACTGAAATTGAGAATAGTCCGTCTATTTCTCCTTCACAAGATTTCTCGATTTCTGATATATTTTGATATATTTCTGATATATTCTGATTTAAATTGAATGAAGTATATTTGCTTATTCAAAAGGTTTTATTATATTTTATTTATTATTTTTTTCCACCTCCCGAAAGTGATAATAAGGCTTCCGCTACCCCGGGTAGACTCGGAAGCAAAATATGATAAAACAATTTGTCACTTAAAACGCAAAACTTAAATATACTATTAACTCCAATGGCATTTTCATTCAAACAATGGTATAATAACAAAGCTGTATTTTAATGCTTACCTTAAACATATTGCCAGCATTTCGACAGGTTGTATACAGTTTCTGAACTGCGTGTTTTGTCGTTGAAGAACACTCTTCAGTTTCCCATGTAACTCGTCAAAGGAGCGAACTGACATACGAAAGTAGTTGAAAAATTTTTGGTCATCGTTTCTAAGATCTTCAAATAATGTGTGGAACATCCCGACTTCCTCTCGTCTCTGATTAATTGGGTGAATCCAGTGAAGGCGATTGCACCTTTGTCTTTTCCGACGCCGATACAGTATCCATAACGCAATAACTTGTTCACGATCCATTGTTATAACTCAACCAGACCACATTTTCCAGTGAACTGATTAGAATGTACGATTGTAAATCGTTCAATGTGAAAAGTAGCAAACCACGATTAAAAATCGGGTGATTTTTTCCCGCACACGGTAAATCGTGTAATGTGAAAGGAGCGTTATAAGAATGAGTATCAGAATTGATAGGATAAGTTTTTGGGTTTCTGTTAATATCCAGGAGAGAATGAAAAATGTAAGTGTTCGATTGGGCTGCGCTATCGTGGAATGAATTTACATGTAATACGAAATGACTCGAAAATGATCATTGTTTAGAGACAAATCAAATAAAATTAATGTGGAATATATACATACTTGACGATAATTTTAAGGAAAAATATTCAACTGAAAATACATGTTTATACAAGGTGTTGACAACAATTGTACAACATGTGGCAATATCGCCATCACAGTATGCCGAAACTATACGTAGGTGTGTTCGGTTTATAAAATCTGAATCCGAGCAGGCAGATACAGATTCGATACCACGTGGCAATGATAGTGTCAATGAACGCACTCTGAAAAACTAACCGTCATCGTCAGCTCCTATGCAGTTTTTGGTGGTGTTAAACGTGTTCGAAAGTTCATGAAGTTCCAAAAGTGGGTGCCCCACGATTTGAACGCTCGACAGAAATTTCCACGTTTCGAGATGTGTTCTTTTTTCTTTTATGGAACCAACACGACCCTTTTTTGGATCGGATCACCGCGTGTGATGAAAAGTGGATCTTCTACGACAACAGGAGACGTTCCAGAGAGTGGTTGGACACTTTCCCAAGACAAACACCTATCAAAAAAAGAACATGGTTACTGTATGGTGGTCAATGGCTGGTGTGATCCACTATAACTTTCTTCAACCAAGCCAAACCATCACAGCAGAGTCCTATTGTGAGGAAATCAACGAAATGTTCCAAACTTCGCATCAGCAACAGCCAACACTGGTTAACAGGAGAGGTTCGATTCTGATCCACGACAACGACCGTCTGCACGTTTCACGAATTATCGTCAGAATTTTGAATGAGTTGAGCATCGAAGTTCTGCCTCACCCACCATACTCCCCAGACCTATTGCCAACCGACTACCATCTTTTCAAGCATCTTTCTCACCGGTAGAATCCTTCGCCAATCAGATTCAGGCAAAAACGGCCTTCGCAGAGCACACAATTTTAATGCTGACGGAATTATTCGACTTGTATCACGTTGGCAAAAGTGCATTGATTCAAATGGCGCTTACTTCGATTGAATTGAATACGTGTGCACTGAGTTATTAAGTAGACTCATAAAAACTGACAGAACTCATAAATCAACCCAATATATTGCTTAAGTTTTCATAGTGTATTGAAAAATATATTTTATTCTTTCCACGTCTGAAACTTATGCACTTTCATTATGATATAATAGTGAAGTAATATTTTCATTGATGGGAAAAAAAGTTTTTGGCTTTATACTACTTCACCTTGATTCAACAAAATGTGGGAATCTTCCAAAGAAAGAAAGGAAGCTGGGATTTAATCAAATAAGTGAATGGATATCATTACGATGTCATCGATGACATAAGTAGATCAAACTTATACCTTGACATAAAAAATCGTAATTTATGCATGAATTGTGTGCTTTTTTCTTATAATATTATCCAGTGCTTGGAACCGTGCGTTCCACTAAGCGCTCACAACGAACGAAATGCTCCTTCAGCCGTTCCACATAACGACCGCGGTCGTTGTGGTCGCGGCGAAAACGTCACTCATGACGTCATTACTTTTGCTCACTGCAAGCTCACAACGACCCATCTCAGGAGGTGGGTCGAAGTGGAGATTCGGAATATTTTGGCGCATTTTTTCAAATATGACATAAATTTTATCTGTCATTCGTAATTCATATCCAATTTCTTAACTTATTCCATTATTCAATCTCATAAGTAATCAATGGAATAGTTACTTACACATAATGAAGTAAATTCAAGAGTAACATAAATTTAGAGTATCATCAAAATGTACAATTAGATATGACATTTTCAAAATTTACAGT
>WOGR01008821.1:0-11650 GCA_015342045.1 Leptinotarsa lineolata | reverse complement strand
TTTTTAGCTATTCTTTTAAATTTCAATTGTATTGTTTATTTCAGGGATTTCAAATCATTTTATAAATTTTAGACAATGGAAGTCCGAACTGCTGAAATTCACCACGAAACATTGTCATTCACATTCAAACATTCGCTGTACCTTTCGTGACAAAACTTCCTTCTTCAAAAAGAAGTTTGAAAATTCATACAGGAAATATCCACAAACATTATCTTATTAGAAATGATGTGAAACCCCTCAATATCCAGAAAATTCCTGATGAAACTTCAGAATAATATAAAGAAAGAACGACAGAGAAATAAATTTGAACACTCCATCTGAGGAAAATGTTTCATAAAATTACCTGTCCATATCAGCAAATCACACCCTACAGAGACAAAATCGTAGAAAAGTATGAAATTGAACATAATTTTGAAGAAGAAAAAGAATCCTCCTTATGGGATAACACTTTTTCTAAATCTTTTGATGACCTACCTGCTTTTGATGAGGCTATTTTTAAATTCATCGATTTCCTCGGAGAAAAAAATGTCTAAATTGCCAGATCCTAAGCATCCAGCAACAAAATATTATGAATTGAGAAGAAAAAAAAATTCTCACAGAACGGTACGCAAGTTATAGGACCACACTTTTTTGATGAGAACTTGAATGGTCAAAAATTTTTACAATTTTCATGAGATGATTTGCCTAAGCTTCTGAAGAATGTGCCAACGGATATGGTTACAATTGGATAGAACCTCGGCACATTTCAAATTCAGTGTCAGACAGTTTTTGAATATGTTTTTCGAATAAATTGATTGGTAGGGAAGGACCGCAGAATTGGCTATCAAAATCACCAGATTTGACTTGCCTCGATTTTTTTCTATGGGAATACCTGAAAAATAAGGTTTATGACACTCCTCCAGCCACATGGAAAATATGAAGGAGAGAATAAGGGCTGCTTTTCGAAGAGTGACGCCTCGAATGTTATTAAATGTTTTCCATAGAGGAAGTGGATCTATGTATTCAAGAGAATGGTCATCATTTGAAGCACCTACTAGGAATAGAATACATTTGTGTTTCATATTTTGTTGTAGTTTCAGTTGAATAATGAAAAAAAATTGTATAGTCTATTTAATGAACTACTGTCAGAATATGGATGTAAACGTTATCTTCATTTTAGCGAACAGTAAATACTTTCGATGAAGTGAAGTATGACAACTGTCAATGATGATTCTGTGAGCAAATCCAACAGATGTAGTTCTGAAGTTATCTTGATTCAAAGAATGCACTGAAATAAAAACTACTATTGGAAAAAGCCAATATCTAAAAAACTATTCAGGTTAAGTATAGAAAACCTCAAAATTAAATGGAAGATAATTCAATTTCATATTATTTAGACAAAAAAAAATACAGGGTGTTCTGTTTAAAATTACAAAGTTATTTTTGTTCGAAATTATAAAAAACTGACAATGATTTTTGAACATTCTGTACAATATCGAGAAACGTGTTTTATCGAAATCAATAGCCCAAAACCTCTTTTATACTTGGTCAGAATTCGAAGGAACGATTTCTATATATTTCGATGCTATGTAGTTTCCAATTGCACCAAGCATTTTCATAAAAATATCAATAACTCATCGGTTATAGTTAGGTATATAATACTTCATATGAAATCAAAATATGTTTCCTGACCTATTCACAAGTCTAACGAAACGCAGGGTGTTCCATTTAAAAAAACACACTTTTTTGAACCACCTTGTAGACTCCGAAATAATTTCCGTCTGCAGCCTCATCGATATACATATAATGAAATAGAAAAATTCCCAAAAAAATTGTTGGTTTGGTTTACAGGGACCGTGTCGTATATACTAAATTGAATTTCACAAAACGAGTCAATAACACAAAAATTAATCAAAACTTCCTAAAAAAGAAGAAATTTGAAGTGCTAAGGGAAATTTAGAGAACTAAAATGCTGCTGTATTGAATTTTCTAAGGATTTCGATGATCGGAACAGTTTATTATCGGAAAACCATTAGTATATATTCTCAAAATATTAAATTTCCTTTCTGATATTGAAAATTGAGAATATTAGACTTTTTGAATTGATTGATAAAAAAATTCATTCTAATCAAATACACTTTAATAATTTCCTATTTGGCTAACGATAAGGGTGAATTATCAATTTCTCCAACAACCGTATCAAAACAAACGGAACATATGGTTGCATCTAAAAATCTCTAATGAATCTTTATAGGCATGTTTCAAAATGGAACACTGCAATATAAAAGCATGAAACCGTAACCAATACATTTTTCACTCACGTAACCGAGTAAAAACACCCCTAATCGAGTTGCGCCGATGTTATTTCCGCTGAAACTATTAAGGAGTTTTCATGGGGTTTTGGTCGAGAGCACCCTTCCACTTCTAATAAGGCACTTTAGTATTTCTTTATTATATTTCCGAACCAGTATGACATACTGATGCATATTAATTTCAATTATTTGCTTGAAAGCTTACACTGAAAAACTGCGGTTTGTTATAGGTTACGTTTGAACGAATTTGATCTGAATCACTCTGCCACTCTGACAGCACACAAATAAAACACATTATTTCTCATTAAAATCCGAACACGGTAAGCCTTATGCTTACTTGTGTATCAAAATTTTATGTATTTTCTGTTTCTTGAAACAAGAGCAGTCTCGACGGAATCCATTACGAAGCTGATGTATTTTGTTGCCAGACGGTAAGATTATTCAATCACTGATATTTTAAAATTGCTAGTGTGCCCTAATGTTATAGCTACAGTCAGTTTAATGAAGAAAAAGTTGACTATAATAGTGAACAATAAGTCGATATGAAGAAACTTCAAATATTTCATGATGTTTTCGAAATAAGTAGAGGAAACATCAAAAGTTCAATAAAATGTATTCAGGTATTTTGCTGAATTGATAAAATCTAGAATATCTTCGCATTACATGATCAGTATGACAGTTCATGTTTTCTGGGCTTCCATAAAATCAAGTCTTCTAAAAGGTTTCTGCAGAGTATTCATTTCGTTTGAAAGATTATCAAATCAAATCAAATATATTTTCAAGATTGTTGTATGACATACTCATTAGATTACATTATCTTGAATGACTTAGGTTATGATAGGTCACAAATGAATGGGTCTTTTTGACTCCCACCGCAACCCGCAAGGTTTTTTTGTGGCTCGCATCTGTTCAAACTCGAGCGAATAAACCCAGCTCTTTGAAGCCGATTAGTTTGTATTGTTAGTAATCTTTCAGGTCAGATGGTAAGAGTGTAGTTCTACCAAACTCTGAAAACCTTCGATCCACGGCGGGGCAGGCACAAAGTATATGCTCTGCTGTTTCATCATATTCCAAATAGAGGAGACACACACTGTTTTCCGACAGTCCGAGCCTCTGCATATGATAATTCAGACGACAGTGATCTATAAGGAGGCCTGTTAGACATCGTAGTTTATCCCTACTAAAGTCCAATTACTGGTTGGTTTCAAGCTTCGAAGGGTGAATAAACGCCTTGGAGTGAGCCAATCCTGGAAGATTTTGCCAGAAGTTCAAAACTTTTTGCCATCCAGGTGTTCAATGTTTTTTTGGCAAAGCCTAAAGCAATGCCAAAAAACAGGTTTTGGTCCGATGAAGTTACTTTTAGCACCCTCCTTTGCAAGGCAGTCAGCAGCCTCGTTACTTCCCAGGCCAGTGTGGCCAGAAATCCAGACCAGAGACAGTTTGTTAAGTCTTCCTATTGGGGAGAGTCGTTTTTGGCAATTTGCTACCAATTTAACCGTTGCTCGGTAGGAGTCAAGACCTTCCAACACCACTTGACTGTCCTATAAATTTTAATTGACTTGTGTGTGAGGTTGGATTCTACCAATCTCTCCGCACACAATTCAATAGCAAAGATATCCGCTTGGAATGCAGTCGCATAGGTCCTTAGACAGGTTGATATCTCTGTCCCGAGTCTGCAACTGGAAACACATACACTAGAGCCTGAAGGTGTCTCGAATTAGTAACTAGGCATTGGAATGCCTGTATTGTGTTGATGTCAGTGAAAGTGAAAATAAATGATCATCGAATACAAACAGTTCCATAGGTGTTATTGAGATTTGTCAACAGTTTTTCTTCTAACAAATGACTCTGACAGTACTGAATCTTAACCATATTATGAAGTTAAGTTCAATATTATCATGTGTATTTGAGTTTTATCATTCAAAAACTCTTCGAAACGACTAACTTATCTCATCTTCCTTTCAGACGAAAGTTTCATACATGAAGTTGAGCCGCGTTGAAGTCAGTCGAGTTCAAGTACACTGCTGCTAAGGTTCTTTCCTGCATTAATGAGAAATATATACTTCGAAACCGATCCGTGGATGATCTACTCGATTGATTTCAGCGTGATTCTACTGTATGAACGAGAAATACTCGTAAGACTAATCTTTGTGAGGTTTATTTACTTATTTTATTTAGCGTATGGCTACATCACAGGTAACTATGTAACAAAAGTAACATTTTCATTTCACATTTCTTAAGATTTCACAAACAAACAATAAGGTTACGAGGTATCTCGCATCAATGTCTGTTACAAATAATTCAATGTCCATCTTGGTATTAGTCGGGAAGTAGTTGTTTCCCGAAAGGCATTCACCAGAACCTATTATGCAGATACGTTGGGATAGAAGACATATTTCGAAATTCTATTCCGAAATATTCATTTCCTTTTAGAATTTGATTGACCACTCAGACAACTTATCCAAGGAGCCGATTTCTAGCGTTCATAGCAGTATTTAACCTATGTGATTCGGTAGATGAAACCATTACAAATATCGTGTTCGATTAGTTTCCACTTTTAACATTGGGGATATTGTTAAAACCGTGAAAACATTTTCGGACATAATGAAATAAAATGGTTTTAAATACTGTTTCGGCCCCTTTGTAAATAACCTTCCAGAGATTGTAAAACTTTTTAAATCGGTTATTTTGTGGGTTTTTGAATCTGAATTCTTCCATATCTTGGCCAGATAGTAATTGAAAATATTTTTCATTTGACCAAATTCACAACTATAGGGCTGAAATATGGTATGAGTATGTCTTTCAGTGCTCGTTATTCACAAAAAAAATGTGTCAAAAAAATTATTGCATGATATTGCGAATATTCGTTAATAGCGAATCCCGTCATAGTAATCGCTCATTGAAAGATAAGCCCTCGTTAACCCATAACTCGTACATAGAGTTGTCTTTCTCAAGGGGGTGACAGCTGGTTAACGAAAAAGTAGCTTAAAACAGCTTTCAACTGATTTTTACGAGGAAAATGTATCGTTAAAATTGACGTCCTGTGGGGCCCCTATTAGTTGATTTTCTTTATCGAGACCTTAATGCCAGCCTCAAAATGGTACCGCTATTTTCGCAAACTATTTTAACATATTATTTAAAATGATTTCATATAAGAATTGCAAAGGTTGAATCCTGCTACAAATTTATTTTGCTCTTTGGATAGTACGCTTGGGTTAGTAGTTCTCTCAATCGTACTGTTTTGAAAGAGCTTACTTTTTTCTGTTTAAAGGTTATTTTCAACTAGATAATTGGGTTGCACTTCTGCTGAGGGGCAAAGTAAAGTAGAACCAAATTGTTGCATTGTTGATGTCGTACCCTCACCAACATATTTCAAATAGTGAAACGATAGGAAATATATTTTTTCCATCATTCACTTTTTTGCGACCCTATGTTAGTCAAAACAAAAAAAATCCCCTTTTCCGGCACACACTCCTAATTCAACACCAACAAAAACTAAAAAATCAATAAAGCCTATCTTTCGATATATACATCGATGCATGTGTCGATGCGTGTCCTTATTGTGCCACAAGTTCCCCCTTCTGAAAGTCCTGGTGCAAGTATGCAGAAGTAGCGTAGATGAAGGCGCACACCGGGTCCGCCTTTAGTTGCAGCTGGCAGTTCTTTTGTTCCGGCTCCGGGTGAAAGGTAAAGGGTGAAGGGCACGCGCTGGTGCACCCCTCTGCAGTTCTTTCAGACGGAAAAGTCTCGTGGAATACTTATTACCTGTTGTGGATGAGCGGTGTTTGGTCTACGGGATTCAGAGGCGTAGAATAGGAAACACGCATATATTTTCGCTTTTTATCTTTCAAATTCCTAAATATTCCACAAATTGAATTCCATTTCAATTACTATCCACAAACGCCAGTGCTCCTTGTGGGTATTTCATGAATACTCAGAAAAAACACTACTGCATTCATATTTATTTATTTAATCATTTATTTATTCATAATACACAATTCAACAGCCAAAATAAACTGCATAAAGAAAACATGTTATTCAAAAGATACATAAATAAGTAATTGATTTGAATACATTAGTAAATAAACAGTAATCTGAACAATATAAACAGTATGCACTATATGAGAGAGCTCATTAAAAACACTCTTGCGTTACGTCACAGTATGAGAGGATAAAAGAAATGACGTTTATATAAAAAATATCTACAACTTCCTGATTATTTATATAATATTTACGTATTTATTTCGGAGATGAAAAGCGAATGATGTTAGTATGAAAATGGGAAATGGGGAAGGTTAATCAGTATATGCAGGTTTATGTGTGCCAGCAAATATGGACAATCAATGTGAGACCATACAATTTTGTATAAAAATAAAATGCCTGAATACGATAAGGGGAAGGTGGTGTGATATCGACCAGCAGACAATATCGATCACTACAATTTTTTACAGTAGAGTGTAATTTCACTACTCTATTACGTGCTAGCACCTTGTGACATATAGTTGCCAAACTACCGAAAACCCATGTGATCAGTCAGGCGTGCAGTTCTATAAGTATAATATTAAGTTGTATTTTCGCCGATTTTTTACAAATTGTTTGCCTCGGGAAATAAGGTTTGTACTTGTGTTACTGTTTTGAAAATTTGTTCTAATGAATGCTACTAGTGTATTATTGTCAATTTATTGTGGCATTCGCATTGTTACAATTTTGAGGTTATGCACTATATTTGATGAAAATATACTGTGATCTCTATGATGAGTAATATCGATCACGACAGTCGATATTACCCCAGCCAGTGGTCGATATTGTACACTTTGTTTTTTAATGGAAATTTTGTTATCATTTACAGATGCCAAGAAATTATTTGAAAAAAACAGCCCGTTCTTCCTAGTTGGAGGAGGAAATGAAGCGAGCATTAGATACGGTTAAACAAAATTCCTGTTCAATTAGAAAAGCAGCTAGTCTCTACTCGATTCCATATGGCACCCTGCAAGATCATTTTAGAAATCGGTTTCCAGCTAAAAGAAAACCAGTTTTTTCTGACGAACAAGAAAACATGCTAGCCTGATTATGTAATTAAATTATCAAACCTTTTCTATGGATTAACACCAAACAATATACGGAAAGTTGCAAATGAATAAGCTGTATCGAACAATACAAGAAACAGCTTCAATGACAATAAAGAAAAAATTGCTGTTTGGTTTCCTAAGGGGACATCCCCAATTGTCCTTAAGAAAGCCAGAAGCGACTAGTAAGAATAGAGAATAGAGAGTACTAGCTTTCAATAAAGCAGATATAAATGTGCTTTATGATAACGTGACAACACCAATGGAAAATTACAATTTTCGCCCGGACCGCATTCACAATGTGGACTAGACAGGGATAACAACCGTGCACAAACCATGTCGTGTTCTAGCACCAAACGGAAGAAAGCAAGTTGGGTCCATTAGTAGTGGAGAGCGAGGTCAAACCAGTACTGTAGTTTGCTGTATGAATATCGCGGGACAGTATGTTCCACCAAATTTTATTTTTTAAAGGAAAAGAATAAAGAAGGGATTAAGTAAAAATGGTCCAGTTGGCTCAATCTATCACTGTTCAAAGTCCGGTCGATATTACTCATCAGTGGTCGGGTAATATCGACCCAACAACTTTTTTATTTTTTTATTTTCTTCTGAATAAAGGGCTTCTAGAAGTTCAGTTGTGCTAACTTACCTTCTCTTAACCTCAGTCAATGTATACACATCAATATATGTGTGTTTTGTTACCACGTATTTATTTTATAAATTGTTTATGTTAGGTGGTCGATATTAGATCACCTTCCCCTAAGTACGATGTTTATCGAAAGGGTCCACCTGAAATCTAGACAGTAATTGCTCATGTGGTATACCATAATTGATATAATCGCCATCACATTCGAAACTTATCTGTGTTATTGATGACTTGTTTTTTTTGTTGAAATTCATAATCACTTCAATGAGATGAATGAATTACTTTTTGTCTAATTTCCACTAGGTATGTTATTCTTACGACCGGTTTCGGGTTCTAACCCATTAACGAATAAAACTGAAGAGTTTTTTTTTTGTGGAAATTAGACAAAAAGTGTTTTCATTAATCTCATTGAAGTGACATTCGAAACTAATATACCCTGTTTATTTTCTAATCGATTGATATGTATATTATAAAGAGGATTTTATGATATACTCCCATATTTATATTTTGATCTCACAAGCACATCAAAGAGGAGAAAGTGAGTTTTATCCTCGTACAACCAGTTAGAATTTCTGATAATAAAATCAAGAATTTTGTATCCCGTAGACACAATAAAGTTGTAATTTCGTAATTAAATATGATGCTTGGTCCTAAAATCAGTCATTCTTTGTAGAGTATGCCTGCTCGGTGTATAAAGAAAAGGAATTGATGATTTTTCACTAATGTATGAAATCATAATGCTTTTTTCTGTATTCAGAGCAAGCAAATTTGCTTGAATTCAGATATTAGGCTTGTTGATATTATCTTCAAGATATATACAGTCATTCAGTGGTAATATCTTATGAAATATATTCAAATCACCTGCGTAAATGAAAGGATTTCAGAGACTTTATCTGAACAAAATCTTTCATGAAAATGATAAATAGCAAAGGACCCAGTACAGATCCGTTGGAACAACAGAGAATGCTACCAGTTCAACAAAACTAACCAAGATATTGTAAAAAGTGTTTTCCATCGATGAGATATAACTCTAAACAACGTCAGAACAAAAGAAAATAGTTTATCGAAAAAAGTACTGTGGTCCAGCCTACCGAAATCCTTGAAAATCTATGTAGATGACATATACCTGCGAAAGTGAATGTTGTGTATATATTATCAGTGATTCCTGGAAACAACTGAATACTTCAATTGAGACAACTAACCGCCCCACACTGAAAAATTGGAACTTCAGTAAAACAAATATAAAGAGCATGAAACAAACTTCAATTTCTCGATATCTCGTTCTAACGGAAATATCTGGCGTTTTTGGTTTTTAGGCTCTCGTTTCAACTAAATTGTTGCCTTACAGTTGAAACAGAGGACAAATCTCATTCTACCGACGATGTCAAAGCCTCGTTTTGCAAAGGATCGTTCTGGGAAACTCCCATAGATGGAAATATATATCATCGTCTTTACTTACTCGAGCTGCATCTTTGAGAATATTTCAGTCCAACAATGTCTAGTGTTGGACTAGATGCCTTGCAGTGGAATCGTCCTGGAAAGCCTCATTTATCTTTGACATTCGTGGATTAACTTCTCTGTCGATCTCAAAGATAGCGTCTTCGTGAGGAGAGATGCCTCCGCCTTTACTTCAAGTGTTCAACTATCTGTGCAACTGCCTTAGATATGAGATATTCGTAGCTTAGCTTGATACTATTATGGATGTTGCTCTCTAGATATGTCATATTATCTGACGACTTGGTTCGAATCCAATTCATTCTGCCATCTGATTATATCATCTTTCAGATGATATCATCAAATAGTATAACTGAAAAATGAATAAGGTAATAACACTTTACTGTAATATTTTCACAAATTCGTTAAACGTGTTTCACCATGCTTATCTAATGTATTATAATACAATTCCATAATTTCAGGCACTGAATTCTCAGAAATATTATTGCATTAAAACGAAAACATTGTTTTTCATCTGTTCAGTATAATTTCCGTACGCCACTGCAAGAGACAGATTGAGGTAAAAAGTGCCATTTCTGAGATTTTAGTGCCTACTATTTTGGAATTATAGTATAGTTATAAATTTATCTGCGGTTTCGAAAACTATTTAATAAAAATCTCTTAGTAATATGTTTTCACTAAAAGCATGTCCCACAAGATTATGCTTCATTTGTAATTTGAGACACGTTGTTTGTCAGTGTCTATAGTTCTATGGTGATTTATCGTTTCCAATATTTCAATAAATACAATATATTTATCAAATATTCGAATTATTTCAAAGAGAATGAGGAATCTCTATCACATATCGTTGAGTAGAATAAAGATTATTTTGATTGAACAACGTGAACAACTTTTTATGATCAAGAATGAAAGCAGTTAGGTATTGTGTGATTATTTCAATTGTAACTGTGAAACTAAAAAGTCCCAAGCCATATATTTCTGTATAACTTTGGAAGGAAACTATCGTTTTTTTAAAAGATTGAGTTTAATGCATCTATCCCCAATCAATATATCGAATGAACAAATCTGAACCTAATTTAGTTATAGTGTTTCAGTGTACCATAAGAAGAGAATGTGAAGTGCAGAAAAACATGAATAATTCATTAATACCGACACCCCAGTCTACGCCCATGATGCTTCCGGGCATCGATTATTAATGAAGTCAGTGGGCTCCTGCCTTTTGGCCTATTAAATTAGATAATAAGACTTTTAATTTAATGTGTTCACTCATTTGGAAAGCATATTGCTACAATCCCTTCAGTATTAATATTTAGCTAAAGTAACCTTAAGATTTGACGACTTATTGGCATGATATTAGAAATGAATGAATCATTGATGACAAAACTCTCTCATTACACTTTCATTACATACCTACATGGCAGTGAGCTTTTTATTAGTTCAGTTAATTCATTCAGTTTTGGATATATATGTTTTATGTTTTTCAACACACAATGATTAAACGAATAAAGGAGTTTCAAAAATCTCTGAAAATATTTTCGACACATCATAATTTTTTTGACTTTCTAGTTGGATGAAATCTTGTGGTATTATCAATTCCTATATACCTCCACGTCCTCATATTAACTCCATAAAGTAGAGCTATTGATCATTTTATTATTTGATAATTCGTACAATTACCAGTTTAGACTATTGAACATACCATCATTGTTTGGTATATTTCAATTGCTATATTTGAATTTATTCATATATACTAGGTGTTCCAAATTAAGTCGGCACCATTGCCAACTCCATTATTATTGATGCTACGAATTCAGTTAAATGGCAAACTAGTAGCATTTTCATTGGCCTTCTAGATGCCTGAAACAAAAAAAATGACAGTGGCGTCTTCAGAATATTTCATAAAATTATATTTTTTTTTTTAAGGAAAAAACACAATCACTACAGGATAAACCTTGAGGCGCTCTAAGAGCGGTGCCTGTGTGAAAGTAGTGATTCACATTGGATTCGAATCGCTGGAGATTAAATCCATTGGGAATGCCTGGTTGTGCGGTTTTTGGTTGTAATAATTACAACAGAGTGACAAAAGGGACCAATATTGAGTATTTTCGATTCCCAAAGAGCAAAGAACTGTCTAAACAATGGATTTCAGCATGTAGGAGGAAGGACAACATCAATTTGAAAAATGGTGTGTATTA
>WOGR01008820.1:0-11651 GCA_015342045.1 Leptinotarsa lineolata | reverse complement strand
TAGAGAGAATCTTGTGAATTCTTGTGCTGCGAGGTACATCAGATATATTCTCACAGAACTTCCTCCAAGACTTTCGTTTTGTCTTTCTAATTTCCTTGTTATATGTCGTTAGAGTTGTCTCATAAAACTCCCAGTTACCAGACTCTTCAGCTCGATTGAATAGTCGTCGAACTTTTTTTCGCCTTGTGGCGTATTTCTACTTTTTTAATTTGAGTGTGTGGCCACGTAATCGCGAATCACTGTTGAAAAAAAAATTCTTTCTGATTAGCATAATTATACTCAGCTATATGGAACGATATGATGAGGTCCTCACAGAGTCGACGTTGGTCAAAAGCTATCAGCTGTGCCATTCTCAGTCTTTCGGGATAGGATGGACGCACTTCAGCAAAAGTCATACGCGTGACTCGACGCTGAACATTCTCCAACAAATTATTATCGCGCATCAAAACAAGACACCACACCAGACCTGCATACTCCATAATTGGACGAACGTAGGTTTTGTAGAGTTTTATGAAACTTGAATATGATAGATGGGAGAACGTTTCGCGGATTAGGTATATCATTGTATTGACACGTTTGCATTTAAATATAATATGTTCAGTATCAATAGTCACTCCCAAGTCTACAGTGAAGATACTATACCTAACGATTAACTGTTTAATGTGTACATGTGGAGTGAATTGATCTTTCCTTGATGAAGAACGACGCATTTGTCAACGTTAAGAGGTAAAAGCCAATCCTCACACCACTGACTAATCGAGTTGAGGTCGTTTTGAAGGGATTGATGTTCATCAAAGGCATTTCCATACAGTTTAGTGTCATCGGCATAAAACGACTTGCAGGACTTTATATGAAGAGCACGATCACTTGCATAAGCGAGAAAGAGGAGCGGGTCAAGAACAGACCCCTGGAAAACTCTACGTATGACTTGTCTGTCCAGAGAGAAATAGTGACCCACATTAATCGTTAAAGTTCAATCTGTCATGTAATCTTCACTGGAATCATATCGAAACCCTTGGCAAAGTCAAGATAAACAATATCTGTCAGCATTTTTTGTCGTAAGCTATCATCCAATTGTTCATGCACTGTGGAAGATTGCTGGTAGTGGTACCTTTGACGAAACCATGTTATTCCGATGGTATGATTGCAGTTTTTGTTGAAAAGTCTGACATATCTCCCACAATTTTTTATTCCATTACCAGGTGTTTTGAGAAATTTCGATGAGTTTGGTAATCTTCTGGGGTTTTTGATCTTTTGTATCTCTTCCAAAGTCTTTTTTGTGATCTATTTTGGTATTTATCCATGGTTTAAGAGGATTTTTCCGGCATACTTTGCTGCAAGAATTCTTGTCAACAGAGGCAGTGACGGTCGAGTGAAATTTTTCCCATAGAATATAGGTTTTCAAGGGATATTTGATTTAGGTAATCAATCAATTGACTATTGGCTTTATGTAAAACGTCATAATGTCTTTAAATACATACTATATTTATATTGACAGTTTCCTTGGTAAGGTTGACATGTAAGGCCTCCTCGCCTCGGATTGCGGCAGTATCTTGTTGAACTGCAAAATCGGTTACAATCTAATCGCATAAATATATAAATACTCCACCACCAACTCGATTCAATCTATCCGCTATGTAACGAGTCTAAGTTAGTGTGAAGGATTTTCCAACATAGATAGGACAGTTGTTGCTTGTTGTTAGGGGCTATTTTGTGTCCGAAAGTAAGTGGAGGTTATTTTATGAATGCTATGTATATATTTCGTGATAAGATTTTGTTCTCCATTTGCTGTTCTCGTGTCAAGTTGGTCGAACACATAGCGGTGTTTTTTGTTATCGAAAGGCTGTCATCAGTGAAATATTGGACTTAGAAGAGCTACAGAATGCAGAAAATTTTCCATGAGCATCACGAGGTTAGATGTGATAGTAGTCGTAAGCTGAATCTTGCCTCTCGAGCAAGCAAGAGATTATTAAAAATTATTTGTATAAACTATGTTACAATTTTCTATCACTTTATAATAGAGACCATATTCTCATTATCATTATTATTATTATGTTTCCAGGTGGAAAAGTGCCTCAAGATCGGACTATCATCAGACGAGTACTGAGAACTCTATCTCTGCCTTTATTTATTTGTATGTGTATCATTTCGAGCGTTGGAATCATAGTAGCGGCTGTTTTGATAGGTTTCAATATCTGGAACAAACACAGACGGTGAGTAAATACGAGAATTGTTTGGAAAATATATTCTATATGGAAACAAGGAATAAGGCAACGCGAGAATCGTATCAACAAGATATTGCAAAATGTAATACTGTTTCAATAGAATCCCTACACGGGGAGATTTGGAAGATACAGTTTTTTCATTCCTAATGGAAAAAATCCGTATACATGTATGGTATTGGTGAAAAGTAATCAGGAATGTACAGAAAGTTATTTTCAGCCAATCCCACTACTACTATTTCTCAAGTGGTAAGACTCACAGGGTTGGTCAAATCAGACAAAATTTGCGCTTTTGAGAGGACAATATAAATATTTGAGACTCACAATGATAATAAGTCACACATAGTTTTGTTGCTGTTTCATGTTTGATCTGGTGGAAACTCATTTTCAACCCAATGTTTCGATCATTGGACTTCAAGAACTTTTTTCAATACGAGCATCATCAATTTTTGTAGTTACTATCATAACAAATTCAGCCGATTATCACCACACATTTCTTTACAGAAAAACGTCATCAGCGTCAGAGATGTCTCAAAATATTAGAAATCAATGATTTTCCCATCTAGAACTCGAAAACATTCAAAAACTCCAAATATTCGAAAATTTGCGGGTAGATGTCAATACTTATAAAATCTATCCAAGTTTTAGTAGGAGAACACATTTGTTAAAAAAACCAATTATCACGACAAATTTGACCTAGTATCCATACATATGTATTTCTCAACATTTCTATCAGAAAAAAATTATCAGAATTCAATCAGTGAATTTTTTTTCAATAATAGTCCAAATTTACAATTTTTATCACAGAGAGACATGATGAATACAATTCATATCGAAAAACATCGCACATTCTATAGTTTCATACCGTTAGTATCGTTCACCATTGAATATTCAAATTGCCATGCATCGTTTTATAACGACTTACACTTTTACCTAAAAATATTCATGAAATATTTGGAGTTAGTATATCACCAAGTTCTACATACGATGAATTTTGGTCCCTACTTTTTAAGACATCTTCTGCAGGGAATCGAATGAACTAATGGCTAAATCTCTTATGATAATGGCTACCAAAATTGATGAAATAAACTATGTGTCCTTATTTCGAAACATTCGATGTTGGAATCTAATAAACCGTACTTTACATTGAATTTAGCTCATACACGATCATGACAAACAAGTCGAAAGTTTCGTTTCATTCCGATATGATCTGACGTGAAAGTAATAGATAAAACGAACGAAATCCGGTGATTTTGGGATCAGGTAAAAAACGGTCTGTATAAAAGTGATATTCTCCTACACTACTCGAATTGAAACAAATTGGAACTGAAAAGAGTTCTGTTCTGAAAACTTTCAATAGAATGGTGAACTAGCAGCTTGCTACACTTTGATCTATAGCTAAAATATGGCTTTTGTCTGAAAATTTATTTTGTAAAAACATCTAGAAATCTTAAAATCAGAGTATACGAACATAAAATCAGTTTTGAATTGTAGAGAACCAATTTCATCTATGTATGATATCTGCATGTCATATATACAGAAAATGAAGGATAAAAATTACACCTGCTGGAATCCTTAAATCGATAATAATGATTATAATGTTCATTTGGCAAGTAACAAGTCAGCCAAAAGTTGGCAATATACTCACGAGTGTCAGAAACTCTAGAGTAGTTTCTGAGCACTGTATGTAAGAGAACATATCAAAAACACATATAATATAACATTAAGGTACGTTTATAAATATATGTCATAATCGGATATTTCACAAAACAGACGTGTTGTTTAAATAGCAAATTAGATCTCACAGAACAGAAGAATATAGTCACAAAAATATCAAGAATCAGATAGAGTACAGACAATATAAAAATGATAATAGTAAATGTAAGTATCAATAAGAGAGTAATAAACATCAAAAGATATTTATTTACATACATTCATTGATAATTACTGTTATGATAATTCTCTTGTTGAAATAGAACACAATTTATTCAAAAAGTAAAAATGAACAATACAGTGATAAGTTGAGATTATAAGAGATAAGTCAAATGTATGAAATACAACTGTTATTATATCCAATCATACTGTTATTATATATAAAATACATATAACAAGGTGCATTCCTCAATTATTTCTGTATGAATTACATTTTTGTCAGTAGTTCTATTTGCGAATACATAATTTTTCAACGAAAGTTTGAACTTGCTCAAAGATTCCAGAGTTGAAATATTTTGTAGTAATGAATTTTTAATAATTGGCCCCAGATAAGTTAATTTTCTTTGGCCTATTTTTTTCCATGTGAGGAACATGACATGTTATTGGTCC
Organism: Leptinotarsa lineolata; assembly: GCA_015342045.1. Lineage (NCBI taxonomy): Eukaryota > Metazoa > Arthropoda > Insecta > Coleoptera > Chrysomelidae > Leptinotarsa > Leptinotarsa lineolata. The sequence continues at coordinate 7,107 of WOGR01008820.1, read as the reverse complement.
TGGTGTTATATCGACTTGAAGAATTATCGATTGGTGTATGATATTTGAACATATAAAGACCAACACTAAAAAAGTATGTTTGTCTCATGTCAAAAAGTTTAAGTACACTGTATAGGGTCTCAGATGTACTGGGTATATGCAGAATCGCTTTAAAAAGTTGCTTTAGGAGGTTTTCTAATGGTTGAATATGGGTTCGGAGAATTTCACCACAAGCAAGTATCGCTTAGTTCAAATGAGGTGCCACTAGACTTTCATATATTGTTATTCGATCCTTTATTCTAAGAATATTCTTCGTTCTGTAGAAAAGAAAAAGTATGAATTTCAACTTCTACACAAGATATTTTACGTGGAAATCTCATTTTAGATGGCTGTCAATAAGAACTCCCAGATATTTCAAGCTTTTTTTCGAGATTTTTTGTGAGTAAGTGGTTTTTCAGCCAAGTCCTACTTTTAACGAAATCTGTTTCAACTTTGCTTCTTAAATTTTCCCAATTATCACTTTCGTAGTACAAAAAAGTCTCATGTTATTACTTTCCCAGTGGTATTGATCAGAAATAGGTTATTCATGTGTATTATGAAAAGTAATGCGCCTAGCACAGTACCTTGTGGTGCACCAAAATCTATAGTTCCTGGGGTGCTCAAAAAGCCATTTATATCCATTATTCGCGTACGTTTCTGGAGGTAATTTTTGAGTCTAAGAAAATTGCCATCGAAGGTTTTTGAACATCTAGGTTGGAATAAACTCTCTTGATTAGCCTCAGTATTGGATTCTGGGTGGAAATGCCCTCCCGGAAACCATACTGATTGTCAGAAACTACATTATATTTTTTGAGATAAGACCAGATTCGGTTTTTGATCATCTTCTCAAATATTTTCGTGAAGTTGGTAATGAGAGATACTGGTCGATGATAACTGGGATTTAATTCGTATCATTTTTCGAAGATGGGTTCAACAATAGTTTTTTCAAATTGTATTGGTATTATTACTGTATCGATAATATGATTCATAAGAAAGGCTAGTGGTTCTGAAATGAAATGCACTACCTGTTTCAGGGTTTCTGCTTTCAAGCCATCATACTAAGTAGCTTTCTTATTTCTCAAATTCAAAATTGTATCTTATATTTCATTTTTATTAGTGTGGGAAAGATGGAAAGAATTTGGAATATCGCTTTAAGGATATATGTAACTTGGATCTCTAATAATTTTTTGAGTCTAATTCAGTCCGGTATTTATAAATATATTATTGAATTCATTAGCTAGTATAGACGGGTTTGTTTCAATTTCATCTGATGATGAACTTACACAATCCTATTGAACGACTAACATTAAATTAATCTCTCACTACTACCGCATTCATTTTCATGAGAAATTTCCTAGAATTAGTCAAACAATAGTTTCCATTTGTTTTGTACCTGCTGAATATCTGTTTTTATAACTACCTGTTCACCAGTTAGTGATCTTCAATAATTAGAGTCGATATTTACATACATTGCATTGTAAATCAGTGTAGAGGACCAGTTCAATAGAGCACACTATATTTTATAAAATATTTTACGTGGGAATCCCATTTTAAATGGCTGTCAGTTATCATTCCCAGATATTTCAAGCTTTTTTTCAAACAATAAAAAGCCTATTCTCTGAATTAACCCTTAATCATTGAATAATCATTGTGAAAATACGAGAACACTAAAAATCAATTAATAATTTTACTACAATATTTGGAAAGATGTTGCTCCAAACCATATGGTTGAGTGGTCTCCTTTGAATCTACTCAGTACGGTATGTGCTCAGAAAATGTTTTGTTTTCCAAATTTGGACTGAAAAGATGGAGAATATATAAACTATACTTGGATGTTATAAATTACCTGAATGTCATAAATCCCAGAAGTATTAGAATTTTTTTCATTTCCCGTTCGCAAAGCTAATGTTCTATAAAACTTCTGCTCCTGAATAATGACACTTCCTCACAAATTTGAATTTATGGAGTTTATACATCTCTTCAATCTTATGCCATCCTCACATTTATCAATCATTTTCAGGGTTATTCAATCATCTCACCCAGTGTGTAATACGATCATGCTCTTTGGTATCATCGTCTGTTTAACGGCTGTGTTTATCCTCGGATTGGACGGTAGGTTCGTACACCCTGCTGCCTATCCTGCGTTATGTCAAACAAGAGCCTGGCTCCTATCGACTGGATTCACGTTATCATTTGGAGCGATGTTCAGCAAAGTCTGGAGAGTACACAGGCTCACAACCAAAGCGAAAAGTGATCCAAAAGTACGGATGGTGAGTATTAAAAAATAGTTCGGCTTGTAACAAACCTTTACTAAGAATGTCTCTCTGAAAAAAATTCCTCAAACACATACATTACTGTTACAAAGTTGAACTTCAACATCCAATGCCAAATGAAAGTCGTTTTCTGTTTTTCTTTGCAGCTATATAGGGTTATAGTCAAAGTATTATCCATCCAATACGGATACATTGTTGAAACAACTGACCTAAAAGTGAGCATCACTTTTTCCGAAAAATCCATCTATGTGATGCGACCTTGCTCATCCAAAATGAATAAGGGTCCTCATGGCAGCTTTTTAAAAAGCGAAACTTTGACATCGACTGCAGAACAAGTTCTAAAGTAATAGAGCTCAGAGATGATGCTAAGTCAACTGTTAGGAAAAATTAGTGGTGCTAGACTAAATAACAAATGGAATATTTGATGAAGATGTCTTCAAATGTCAAAACTAAGTATCAATAAGTTCCTTGCTCACCTTAGGAGCGAAGTGCTTATTCTCTCGGATGAGGTTTTTCCATAGATGCAGTTTTCTTAGGCAAATATGCTTGTGCTGTTGTAGAACTGTTGGGTTTCATATACTCCGAGACTGACAGATTATATAAAATTATAGGATGTAAAAAATTACCTGGTTGCAGTTTGATATCTATTATATCAATTCTAAAACGATCAAATCGTAATTTTAATTATTTTTGTGACGATTTCTTGACGGACATCAAATTTGACTATAGTTCAGATACATAAAAATGGTTGATAACACGTTTGTTCATAGTTATATGACTAGAATCGATAAACCAGTCTGTATCCATGAATATTTTTCTAATCAATCACAGAAGCAATATTCTTCGTTTTTTCTTCGCTGCTGCATTTTCCACCTGTATTGATCCATCATTTACTTCAATACTGTTTTTCAACATTTTTTCAAAAACAAATTTTTTGTCCTTTCGTTCAATATTAAAAGTACTTAGAGTCAAGATGCACTTTCTATCAAGTTTATTGAGAGTTTTCAATAATGTACCTGATTGTTCAGAGTCATATAAAAGTCTTCAATTTAATTGATTCAACTTTCTTTTCGTGGTATTAGTAGGAAAAATAGTTGTTTTCTGGCAGGCATTTAACAGAACCTACCGTGTAAGTAGTTGTTCGTTAATGAAGATTTCTCAAAAAATATAGTCTGTTACTGCTCATTCGTGTTCTTTTTGTCGGTTTTCCATCGTCAAAGACATAGTGCTTTGAGCTTCATCATCTCAATCATTCCATATTTTCTCGTTTTCTTCCTTTCCAACATATTTGATCACCCCTGATGAGCAGCATCTTCATTCAGAACTTCCACGGCTGGTGATATTTACTGTTGCGTCATGCCACCCCAAACCTTGTATTGTCTGGAGACGTGTTCATTCTTTACTTTTTTTCTTTTCACCCATTTTCAACCTGGCTGGTTTCCTTTAATGAAACAGATTTTGACAACAAATGATTAGTAATGAGAAGAGAATCTTAACGAAATCAACAACAACTTCTTTATCTACACAGACAGTAGCCAGTTTACTATTTTACAACATTTTTATTTGTTGGCCGGTTATCAGTAATACCAAGTCCAGCTACCACACATCTCTGTCCTGTATTATTATCTAGAGTTGTAGTTGTATGTCAATTGTAATCACCAGTATAACCTACTTCTACAATATTTTGTTTATCAGAAATGAATGTAGTTTTAACTTTCCATGATATTGATGCTTTCTGCGAGTATGCTTTCATTGCCCTTCTCATTCTTTTTCCAGTCTATTGATAAATTCTATGGAATTTCACCATTTTGTATCGCCTCATTTGGCACCTATTCAGAAAATTCAAAATCTGAATGATCTCTTAAGGATCCCAAACTCTTAGCATCGGTTTGCTCAGTACCAGAATTATTCGATAACGTTCTTGAATTATTCCTTTATTATAACCGGCATTTTCTGGTACGATTCCAATGCCAAAAATTTCGTTTTCGTCGTTTTTATGCTCTTTGAGTCCTATTCCAATTGTTACTTTTCATCCCGTCTCAAATAAAGGAATCTCTGGAAAAGACTAGTGGAAGAACGCAAAGTCAAAGATTTCATTCGTGAGAAATCTTGTCAAAATTATTAATTCTGTCAATGTTATTCTTGGCGTTTTTTTGGTCTAGGTGATTCTGGTTATTCAATTGATGTTGGCTGGACACCAAAAAAATTTTCTCGTGAAAACTTTCGTTAACTTTAACAGAGCAAATACATCAGCTACATATTATATCCAAGTCCGTAGAAAGGAATCAAACTCATCTTTTGCTTCCTTCTTCTTACAACAACCAGGTTTATAGCTAGAAATTAATTCACTTCATCTCCTAAAGATGCCAATTTGATTGGTGTAGCGCCCGTCGAGAAAATTGTTTCAGGTCTGGAATTTGGGAACAGTGCTTATTTTGGATGAAGAGAGTAGTGGACGGTTGAGAGCATGATTAGACAGGGTTCATATGTTTCAATTTTTATTGCACTTAACGTTTGATATGGAATGTTTATGAAAAAACTGAAATCATGTAGAACCGGAGCAAAGGCTTCAAGAAATATATTTTTTATACTGTAGTCTCAAATGTTGACTTCGATAATAAGACAACAGATTGAACCGAAAATAAGGTTATTTTTGTTTGTTGAGTACTAGTATGTTATTTCGAATATCTCCCTAGGCTTAGCGAAGGAAAATGCCTGGCAGATGTGATAAATTTGAGCTTAACCAAAGTTCCCTTTGACGGAAATTGGGAAGTAGATTTTATGTACTTTATATTCTGTTAGCAAATGAAAATTGAATGTACTTTTAAGGATATACAACCAACAGGATTAACTTGTGATGGGATCTCGGCTTTCAACTTTCACATTATCTATTCTATTAAATTGAAGTCTGAGATGGATTGCTGAGTGCAAGTTGATATTCGGTTTCGAAACTTTATGAAATTCGAAAAGGTTTTGTATTGAATTGTCTTCTTGTCAGTTGATAATAATAATTGATCTCCATTCTCCAATAAAAAAATATAAAAGTATTGTAAAGGAGGAGTCAGTTTGTCGGCTAGTGTGAGGTAAAATAAACTGAGCACTCAGATCATGAAAATAAATATGAACAAAAAACACATATTTACAATCCATGAAAGTTATATACCACTGTAGTGCATAATCTACCTTGTAACATTTATCAATTGAAAACAGCGTAAGATAATTTTCAAAGTGTGGCAGTTTTTTATGTGAATAAGCAATCTATTGAATATAATACGACCTAGTGAATCAATACAGTTTCTCTATACCTGATTCTTGGAAAATGATACAATTAGCTGATCTACTATTCTGAAAATCAGATCTTGTTGCAAAGTTTTCAAGATTATTGAAAACATATACACAGATTTCAAATATGAAGAGTGATGGCACCGTCAAAATTCTATATGTTTTGAACACATCAGTGCAAGACTCACTAGGCTGTGAACCTAACATTACGCGAAGTATCCTCTTTTGTGCAAGTGAAACATCCGTCGACCCAGAAGACTCATCCTAAAGAACAATGCCTTATTGAAGCCTTGAGTCAATTTGGGCTCAATAGACCCCAGAAAATAATCATCGAACAAATTTGTTTTCAAATTGCGAAAATGGTAGTTGACTGAATTCAGTTTGTTGATCAAGATTCGACAGTGTCTTTTCCAGATGCTCATCCAAATAAATACCAAGAAATCGAGTGTACTCGTCAGAATATATATCACCAGCATCTTTTCGTCTGTTGTGGAAGCGAATACATTTGGTTTCATCTATATTCAGTCGAAGAACGTTAGCATCGTAGAATAGTGAGCAGTTTTTCATTGCGCCATAAGATACTGTTGTGAATCATCTCCTGGAAGAAATAACACCGGCCGCCGCTGGTCGTCGTGAATTCATTGTGACTTGGCCAAAATCGCGCTCAACTCGACTTGCGCCTCGCGATTATTCTAGATGGCGCTCTCCTTCGATAAACTTCTAGCGACTCCCCTATGGTTTTTGAGAGACTTTGATTTCCATATATAAACACTACCACTACGCATATCGAGGAAGTCTAGTTGACAGGGCGGTAAGAAGTGATCTAATGAGGTTACAGACATTTGAATATTAGTTTGTAGTTTCAGTTGAAGCGTTTGGTTGTATCAGTGACATAAAGTTGAGTTTACTTGAACAGTGTAGTCAGTTATTCTCAAACCCACGAGGAAAACGTAACAATACACTGAAACAAAATCAGCGCCATTTCTAGACATTTTTGAAAAAATCATATACACAATAGAATTGGTGTTAATTCCATACACCTGATATTTCAAAGACAAAAGCGTTGTTATAAACAAATAATTAGTTTTCACTCGAATTCATTTAAAGTCCTCTCTGGATGATTCATTCCATGAATTCATAAATCAATCTAAAGTATGTACTTTTCCGAATATTTTCTATTGCTGCATTGCATCCCTACTTCATTTAAAATGAATTTCATGAAGATGTATTGATACAAAATTGATACCGCTCTTGGTGGAATCAAATTTGCCAAGTCCTTTGAACACATCTATGAAAGTACCTATAGAAGAGAGACAAATCTCCAACCTTTCTTCGATGTTCCAGACTATCAATATTATAAGTTATGTGCGCATCTCCAATCAGGCGGATGGCTCTTTTCTGCATCGAATCCAGAAGCTTCAGGGTATGTTTAGGGGTGGAGCTCCATACATGAGAACAATACCCCAAAGAAGGTCTGATCTGAGCTTTATAAAGCATCAAAAGTTGCTGAGGTGTGTACAGTTTTCTGGTTCGG
>WOGR01008819.1:0-11653 GCA_015342045.1 Leptinotarsa lineolata | reverse complement strand
ACACAGCTCATGCCACATTGGATATTCTGCACGAGCGATTTGATGGCATGATCATCTCACGTGGAGGTGATGTTAACTGGCCATTGAGTTCGTGCGATTTGACCCCGTTAGACATTTTATTGGGGGATTTCTTGTGCCGCAGGAGTATGCAAATAAGACACAAATCACAGCGTTTCTCAAAGCCAACATGACAAATGCCATCGATCAAATTCAGGCTGACTTGTGCACCAGAGTCATGGAAAATTTGACGTTTCGTACGCGATTCACCCAGAAAAGCTGTGGCGCACATTTGAACGATGTTGAATTCCACCGAGTTATTGGCGTTAATAGGTCTTTCGATGATATCTCACATACACTTTGTTTCATTTAGATTTAAAGATAGCAAACGATCAGTGAAAGACCATATATTTTTTTCGAAATAAATTTCTCATTCGTGTAACTCATTATTCATGTGAAAGTAGTTAATTTAAAGGTGTTTTTCTTTCACTTTGTATCCAAACGGACCTTTGTTAATAATTTGCTCTGAACCTATTTGCTTTCTTTTTTCTTTAAAGTGTCCAACATTTTTCTTGTATAAAAATGGAAACGTAAAAAGCTAAAAACCGTTTTCATTTTTATTTTTTCATTATGTAGTCTATCATGAAGATATTATCTAAATTTCAATAGAAAAACGATTTCGAAAAGACTTGAAATTATAATGAAATGAAAGATCTGCCAGTTGATGTTTTGAAAGATCTGAATAGGAAGTTAAATTACTGTTGAATAACAATTTAGTTATTTAAGAATAGAAAATTAAATAATGAAGAAAATTAAAATGTTATTTAATTGATCCACCAATTTAATGAATATATTGGAATGACGTACAGTTATTGCACCAGAGCAATTAAAATTTATAGTGGAAGACATTTGAGTTGTTAAATTCAGAATGCATTCATGTGATTTACAGTTGCACATTAATTGTTGATTGTCATTTTGTGATCCACCATGAGCTGACTTTATTCACCAAAAAAAACAGATAATGACTCAATTATCGTCATATCAACAAAAAATCGAGATTATAGGTACTTCTCAATCGTTAAACTATAAAATTGGAACTCACTTAGGCGATTTTTGAAAAAAAATCAAATTGAAATCATTTAAACCATTCATATTTTAGATTGAGGTGGTCACAAAAACCTTCACAATTTTGCTAGTCAGCATACTGCGAGTACCTCAATCACATATATTTTTGAAAAATATTAGATTTAGTGTAAAAGATAGTTTCACAAAACATTAGAAATTCTATCACGATGATTAACTGTGAAAGGCAAATTCATATAAGGATAATGTTCGGATCGGAATTCTGATTGGGACGATCATTGGTTCCTCCTTCTTTGACGACATCAATTCCATATATTTCCTAAAATGATTAATGAACGAATTGTCGGACGCAAGCGATGAACTTTCGATTAAATGAATTTATATTTGCAGTAAGATGGTTGTTTCGTCAACTTGAATAGTTGGTTAGATTTAAATTACCCTAATAATTGGATGGAACGGAGTAGTAGATTGATTGGTTGAGCACCTAGATCACCTGATCTAACTCCACTCGATTTTTATATAGGACGATCTTGCATAAAATGTCTACATATCACAATCAAGTAATCGAGTGACACTGTGCTCAATAATTCAAGAGGTTTGTGCTATAATTACTCCGCAACACATCAAAAAATTTTCACGAGCGATTTGATAAATGGATTGGCTTGAGAAGAGTTTTAGTGGAGGTTACGAAAATTTGAATAATTATGTTTCAATTTCGTATCTTCTTTGTTCGCATTACTGAAGTGATTGTAAATAATATATTGATTTTCAATAGTTCATGAACAAAATTATTTTATTAACTGTTTGGTGAGAATTATTCCAAATCCAGTTGTGTAGTCAGAATTTTGGTAATTTTCTATTCAACAACAAATTTTCCATTTTGTTTTCACTTATAATTTTTTTAAAGAACATAGCTCGATTGAATTCTGGGTAGGGATGAAGCAAAACCTGCTGAATCTAGAAGAGTAGATCAGAAATCTGACAAAAGTTCTTTCATTGAATCAGAAGAATGATTAAATAGCATATTTTTCTAATTTTATTTCCTTATAACTTTTTCAAAGACTATGTGAATCCAGTAGTGTGCTCACGAAAAAACACTAATAATTTCGAAAAATTTTTGGCATCGAAAATTTGTGAGAATTACCCATAGAAACGAAAACTCATCAATGTAATTTGGTGTACTCTAAACTTATCCAATATCCTGATAAGGAAATAAATCAGTCCAATCTATTGAAAAATATATGTTTAATTCTATTCTACATGGATAATATGGTGGTTATATAGTTATCTGTTTCGATTCTTGAATGAGTGAAATGCCCTTTCGACGAGAATATTACTACTACATCAATTACTGTAAATTTTCTATAACTTTGTTTAGGTATTGTTTCCAATTTGATATCATCATCTCCACCAAATGTTGAATGAATTGATGATTCTACTCTCAAAATTTCAGATACAAGAAAAAAACTCTCGTTTCACAGCCTTCAAAAACTTATGTTCCCAGAGTAATAATTATTTCAGATGGTATTCATGTCAAAAAATTCCAGATGATTCTGGAACTAATATACTCACAGGTATTCTAATCTACATCTTCAGAACTCAATTATTTAAGGAGAACAAGGTTTCTTTGGCCCTCCCGTTTCGCCTAGAAGAAACATAAAATAACATCTAATATCTTTTTCTAGTCAGATAATTAGAGCACATAGCTGACAACCAAAAGATTGTTATTGGAATTTTAGGGTCGATTTGAGTGGTGGTGAACGATAAAAGTTGTGTGAATTATATGGAATCCTTCCTTGTCCTTACTAATTTGTCTCGCTTGTCTTTTGTCCGGTTGCGCTTTCGATTGTTTGGATGTGTTTATCAGCAGAAGTATAAGAGGGCTTTAAGAAGGATGGGATATTCGAGATGGGACCGCTGATATGAACGAAAGAATGCCATTTTTTGGTTCTTCGGTAATACGAAAATCGTGTTAGAGGACACCACACAGAAACATCTCAACTACCGCTTATGGACATAAAAATAAATGTGTACGTGGATGGGTTGTCATCAATTTTACGAAAGACATTACTGTAATAATAACATTCTTCGTTCTTTTGAAGTGACCGTTCGGGGTAGATCGAAATGGTTTGAACTATCGGTAATTAGTACTTTTGGAGAAGATGACGGTATTATTAGAAATTTGAATACTGATAACCTTCTGTTAGGTACTGAATCATAGTTAGCTTTTTTTTGTTGTTATTTTAAATAACACATCATTGTGAGATTTTCACTTAACATTTTACACTCAACAATTTCAGTAGTGGTCAAAACTAATCAGGTTAGTAGCGTCCAATTTTATTGTTCATTCTGGATGAGGATGAACGAAATGAATTCACTAATTGTATACCTACTGAAATATTTTTTTGTCCTAGAAAAGGATTGATAGTTAGGGGTGGAACAAATGATAAGAGATGTGACTTTTAGAGAATTGCTTTTCGCTTTATCAGAGCTAATATCTATATATTCATAATAATAATTTCACCATAACATTATTATACGAGGAACTGATAGTAAAGAAGTTCTGTATCATTTTGCATGGCAAATGTTGTTTATGACTGTTTTTTTGGCTGTTTAACCTTGCACAATCTGAAAAATAAATGAAGGTGATCAACAAGAAATCTGCTGAAATATAATGAAGGGCAAACTAAAGAATTCAACCCAGAAAGTTACTGCCTACGAATCGAATAACTAATGGAAGAAACGAAATTTATATACTTGGCTTCATTTAGATGAAGCCAAGCCGTTTACAAAGTCAAAAAAACCTTGTGAATAACGCTTTGATTGCAAACAGCTATATTTCTTTTGACACACATCAAATAATAAAAACTTTTTTTTGGTTTTAAAAACGGAAAAAGAATATTTTCCGAAACGTCGAACATCTATAGAAATTCAAGTGGGGGAATTTAATTTTTTTCACCTATTATTCAATGTTTAGTCCAGGGATGAGCAATACGCGGCCCGCCAAGCATTTCTGAAACTGAGTTTATTTTATCGAATTTTACCAATATATTGTTATAATTTCATAAACTACACCATACGATTCAATATTTTTTGATTGTGAAGATCAAATTGTAAGGTGTAGTTTCTGAAATTACTATAGATCTTCATCAAGTAAAGGCCGAATCAAAAATATTGTTGTAAAATTGATTATAATGAAATGGTAATACATACTGACCCGAAACAATTTTGTGACGAGTTACTCACTTGTCGGCGACTTGTCACTTGTCAATCAAACATGCAATACGAACGCGCCGCGTCTGTTCTTGTTTGTGCTGTGTTGCTTCTGCCACACAATTAGTCAGACTGGTAAGCTGTTAACTAGCAATTTTAGCAAATCTTGTGTTTCTTGAAAGGCGTGAGTTCAATATTATTGTCAAAAAGGTTAAATTAAAGTTTTTTTATTCAAAAGTTTTCCTACATTTTCTCAAAATTTTAATACATAATATCCTGTCGGGAAAACAAACAAAAAAATAGGTTGCAAATGAGCTCAGGCATTCCCAAGAAAAGTGAAAATTTGATTATTTTTTCACTTTCGTTAAAGATGAAGCTTTATGTTCAATATGCTCAGAAACTGTGTCGATATTGAAAGAATATAACATAAAATGACTTCACGATACAAAACATACAATATGAAATCCTAACATGACAACTTCGGATCGATATATTTAATCAAATGGAGAAAAACTTGGAAAAACAACAGGCTATTTTTCAAAATTGAGCTATTTTATCAAATACGACAGTAAAGGCAAGTTTTGTTGTCAGTCAAATACTGGCAAAAAATGAAACTTTTTGCGGATGGAAAGATGATAAAACAAAATCTAACTGCTGTTGGAGATATAGCATTTCCTAATAAAATGAATATTATTTCAAACATTAGTTTAAGATTCACCATTGTAACGAGAATTGAAGACTTGCTCGACAACTTGCAAAAACGCTTCGTGAACGCATTGCAAACAAAATTCGAATACTGTTCTTTGGCCTTTGATGAGAGTTGCGATGTTAGCGATACAGCACAACTGGCTATATCTTTACGTGGTATTGACACCAAATTCAATATTACCGAAGAATTGTGTTCACTGATTCCAATGCAAGGAACTACAAACAGCAAAGACCTGTACAATGAACTAAAGTCTGTGTTGGAAAATTTTATTAGAAAGGATAAAGCACGGGCAATGTCAAGCATCGAGGTAGAAGTATCGAGATGGCTGTTTCAAGACATAACGGAGGTCACAGGAAGGAAAATATTCGTTAACCACTGCATCAGGAAAATTTGTGTGCGAAAAGATTGAGTTTGCCAAATGTGACTGTACCAATAATTGAACTTATCAATTTTATAATAATAATAATAATCGTCTTTATTATTTCCAAAAAAATAAATATAGAAAACAAGATTGAGGAAATATACCAACACATATAATATAGAGTCGCGCGCGTTAAATCTGCGTGAATTCAAAAAATTTCTGAAAGATTCAGAAAATGAATATGGCTTGGTAGAGGTGCAATGCTAAATAAAATATACAACTCAAAGAGCGAAATACAATTGTTCTTGGATATGAAGGGATATGTCTTTTTTCATTTTGGTAATGAAGAATAGATGTGAGATTTTGGGTTTCTTAACGACATGACTCAGCATCTCAGTGATCTAAATGTGGAACTTCAAGGCTAAGGAGAGTTTATTCACAATTTGTATGATAAAATTCAGGGCTTCGAGCGCAAATTAAAATGGTGGAAAAACATCTGTCGCAGAATAATGTAACTCACTTTTCACATTTAAAAAAAATCGTTAATTCTTCTCAAAAATACGCACAATATATAGACATTTCAATCGATGAATTTCAATTATGATTTCAAATGTTCAAAGCTGAGAAGACATCGGTTTGCATGAAAATATTGTCCTCGCCATTTAATATCGATGTGGATACATTCCCGAAGACTTTCAAATGGAAGTAATTGAAATGCAGAATAATACCGATCTGAAAAATGTATTTTTCCCAGTAATATCTCATGTGAGCTCCGAAAAATTTCTGCTTTTGACGAAAAATGCAAAGCAAATGATGTCCCTGTTCGGAAGTACGTATTTTTGCGAACAATTTTCAACCCTGAAATCAATCAAAAATTACCAGCGATCAAGATTAAGTGATGCACGATCAGAAAGCTATATACGTGTAACTACCTCATCAATTCCGACTAATATTGATCAGCTTATAAGGAAAAAACGGTGCCAAATTTTTCATTAAAAATTTCAAGTAAATTCGTTTTTCTGTTCTTTTCTTGTAGTTACGTTTTTATTATTCATTACAATTTGTATTTGTAAATTTTTATTCTAATGTTTATTACAAAGTTTTGTAAATTATTATACTTTATGTGCGACTCGCCAAAAAATTTCAGAATTCAAATTGTTCCGTTGATTGAAAAAGTTGCTTACCCCTGGTTTAGTCAATGTTTATGAATAAGACACGATATAACAAATTGAACTCATAGTGGGTTAGATTACGTGGAAACTTTTCTGGGTGAACTTTTTAGAGTGAAAATTTCAGTTTGCCCTTTATTACACTTTTGCTGATTCTCTATTGATTCAACTTTGTCTTTCAAAGAACAAATTTTCATGAGAAAAGATATTGTTTGTGAAGCACTTCATGACTTTCACTTTAAGAATATGGTTGGGATGTAAAATTGAATATCACCAAATCCATGTTATTTGGTCATCTCCAGACTATTAAATGCAAACCATCAAATATATTTGTTGATGACATTTTCATTCTACTAACATTTTCAGGGTTTTAATTCACAACGAAATTTCACCTTCGGCGAAGAGAAGAAAACGTACACATTTCTTATAGATATGAAAATTTAAAAAAAATTCAACACAGGTTTGAGTGTAGTTTATACAAACTGGCTTTTATTTTCTTTATCAGTTTAGCGACCGGTCATATACTCATTGGAAAATGAAAAATTTTGAAAAAATGAAAAAATAGAATTAAAAATTAAAAATATCAATAATAAACTCTTCAGCAAAATATGTAAATTATGCACAAATTATCGTTACAATTGTTACGATTCTAGTTTTAATGCCTACTACCATCAATATTAAAAGAAAATATTGAGGGCATTCTCCACAAACAGAAATAAATTATATATCTTGTTGAAATTTGATACAAAATGAGTCCTAATGGAAGTATTGAAGAGAAAACTGACTCAAAAAGCTGCTCAGATGAAAAATATTGTTTGAAAGTTTAAAGACATCACTTCGAGATCAAAAGTTCTCTAGTTTCAATTAGTTATGTAGATGGCTCCAGTGTTTTTGAAATTTTTATATACTTTGTTGGTAAGAACGGATTATCAATTCTCAACAACTTGCTCAAATGTTTCATCAATTCTGTGAGCATACTGAAAATGGTATATGCTCAATAAATATGATGAAGTAATGACTCCTCAACTCATACTAAAATTTAATTGAGAGTTTTTTATATTCAAATCAAAAGTAGAATACCTTTCGGTATTACAAATAGTAATACTTTACAAGTAGAATACCTTTTGGTATTCTACTTCTGATTTGAATATTCTTCTTCTCTATAGCTTTCCAGTAAGAACTTGATTTCTTGGGAAAGAAAGTTTTTGGCTTTCTACTACTCTACTACTAGTCGTTTAAACAAGTCTATTGCATGTTATTACTTTGAAACTTTCTGAAAGCTCACTAAGTTGAATTTCATCGTTTTTGCATTGGAGTTATTGGTACTGTAATAGTACCTGTAGGCACAATGAGCCAAAAATGACAGCCTTCTGCAATTTTTCAGTCAAGATTTCAGAGGTAATGTGGCAAGCGGGTATTATCTTAGAAATTCGACAGTGGAGAAGACATTGTTTCACAAAGACTCTCAATAATCGGAACGATAATTTCAAAATAACGAATTCAATATCCTCCGCAGCTCACACCAACACCATTTTTTGTGAAGACCGTAGGAGTACCGAAGGTGGTGATAAAGTACTCTCAGCATTAAGCCAACAGATATACATCGAGAATGCATATACTAGACATGCTAACAAAAGATACATAAGGTCCTTTATACTTAGTTATTGAAAATACAATCCTGACAGGTCATGATGGAATCTCCAATTTCTGATTCCAGCCAACTCGACCTGAGCAAAGTAAAGGTTGGCTGTTTTGATGAGCTGAGGTCTTCAATGTTGTTTAAGAAGACTGCATGCATCGTCTCGTAGAGAGAGCAACAGGAGTAAAGCGATCTCTGTGGCTTCAATATGGCCTTTTGCTGAATGAGTTTTCTCTTGGTGACTTATTTATCGTCTCTTGTTCAATGTGGAAAATGAATGTGATTTTATCTATCACGGTGGCGGAAATCAAAACTTGACAGGCTCCATCCAGAACCGTTCTTTCATGAAGACACTCCAAATTCAAAAATCCATGGCTTCACTGTTGTCAAGAGGAATATAAAAGAACAATTCATCTCACTAGTTCACTGGATACTATAGTATCTGAGTTTGATATCTTGTAATGTTGTATCAATGACTTAACGGTAATTGATTTAGGAAATCGTGAGGTTCCGCTTTCATTACACAGCTCAACACATTTGTCGACGAGTGTGTTCTCGTTACATCTAGCGACCAGTGATCCTCTCTGTTCATATACCCTTCAGAAAACTGAGTCAATTGCGGGGAGTATTACGCGTAGTGTATATAAGTTAATCATAATCATAATTTATTTGTACCGAAATAGTTTTACAAAAATTTCATATAGGAAGAACAGATACAAATAAATATAAAACAAACCACGAAGCATCAAATGCTTGTATGTGGTGAAAAACATATGCCTAAATATAAAATCTGAAATATAAAATATACTCAACATCGGTAATATTGAATGAAGTATATGAATTTGATAAAGAATATAAAATCTAGTCAAGATGTACATATAAATAAAATCTGATATTGAAAATGTAAATTATGGGTATGATAATCCAACATTGGATACAAAGAATACACATACAATAAGAAATAGTGTAATATGGAATATAATATGGGTGATAGGTGAATATAGTGTGTCGGAAATGTTTCGGTAAGTGCGTATTTCAATCGAACCAAGTAGATATAATAAAAGAATGTAGTAGAATAAAACAGTGTAATAGTCCTAATACGTAGTCAACTGTCCAAAAAGAAGTATGAAATCTTTGCATTTTGCGTTGATTTTAGTCACGGATACGTCACGTGTCAGGGATAGAAGTAATAAACAGTGAGCTTCTTTTCACAACGGATTTGGTAGTAAAATGAATCTAATTATATTTAAAAAGTGCTTCAGCGATCACGATCGAAAATTTCATTAATTTTTTCCCGTGATAGACTAGAGATAAAGTGTGTGAGCTATTTTTTCATTTTTGGAAACCTCTAGTTTTGTTACGTGTATTGTGTTCGTGTTTGGGCATGCTCAGTCTATTCATTTCCTTGTGTTGGTATAAAGCAAGAGTTTTGTAGAAGAGCTGTCTCAAATCAAGTATACCACTTTCCTCATAAAGTTTGTGACTAGAGTAACGGGAATGTTTAATCATAATTGTTTTTAGGAACTTCCTATGAATTACTTTCAGTGGACAAAGGTAGGTTTTTGATACACCGCCCCATCCCATTATGCAGTATATTAGGAGACTTCGTACTAGTGAATAATAAACAATTTTTTTTCAGAATAGACAATGACTATTCTAGTCAATATAGTAGATGAACTAAAAATGTCGTAGGCTAACACACAGATGACGCTACTAGTATTGGGTCCATATTATTTTTAGTAAACTCTGATTTTCAAAAGACACGTATACAAATTTCACAGCTGTTGGACTATCAGTTTATGGGATTAAGACATATTGTGGGGAGCAACTTTTGTTAGTTTGAAGAAAGTGGATGAAGAGAAGTTTCGTGTGTTAATAAAGCAATGTTTCTTGGCGAACGGTATTTACTTCTCAAAATAATTTTGGATGATCGCAAAGTGAAGTTTATTGAGGTAGAGGCTCTGAGGATATTAAAGGAACGTGTTGGATGTTACGATACACTAGGAGCGGTTGTAATTCACATGTTCACAGAAACGGATTCGTAATAATGATGATTTGGAAGGATGAGAATTCCTTTTCCTCATGTCTCCAGAGGAATTTTTTTTTAATATACATTTTAACAAACATAAAGTCGATCATATAAATTTACGAAGATCTACAGAGCGTTGATTGTGGATTGTGAGGAGAACGCAGTTCTCCAAATGACAGAGTTTTTAAACAGCTTAGTGATTAATCCATCTAAAGTTTATCGAATGCTTTCTCTATGTCCACCAGGACCATGACCTCTGTGTGAGGACTCCTTTATCTCGTGAACAATGCGAACCATCTGGAAGGTGGTGCTCCTCCCTTTTCTGAATTCGAATTTTTCCTCCGGAATAATTTTCATCCATTGGGCATGTAGCCGTTCAAATCAGTCTTTTGCCCGCTTTGTATATGGGCACTATCTCCACTCTTTTCAGGCCAGCTGGATAGTGTTGCCATTTTATAATCGCGTTTATTATGTACATAAACTGGACCAGGGCCTTACAGGGCAGATTTTTGAGTAGAACTGAATCGACCTTCTAGGCCAGGCGTTTTGTTCTTCGGAAATTCGTCGGGATTCGTCAGCAGACGAGCGAGTTCGTTCCCCTCGGCCGGTATCGAATCTATCCGTCTAAACCTTTCTGCGTCGTCTCGTATAGACTTTTGTTCATCAGTCTAGTCTCTGTCGAGCGTATCAATGCTCCCGCTTTTTCCTGGTCGGTCACGCCCTGTACATTACCCTTCTCCTCGGTGGGGATTCCCTGGAACCTATTACTCTGGGCCCTAGCCATCCTCCACAGAGAATTGTCCTGTGAGTTGAGGTTGGGAAGTCTATCGTTCCACCTTTTGTTGGTGAACTCGTCAATCTGAGCTTTGAGCTCATCTGCAATTTGGAATATCTCCTCCTTGCATCTGGAGTCTCGGGTATTCTACTAGTGCTTTTTAGCCCGGTTTGTCATCCTGATGAGTTCCTGGTATCATTTACATAGAGAATGAACAGTAGCGGTGCCAAAACAAACCCCTTTGGAATTCCATGTTTAGTAGTTATAATGTTACTTGAGATTTTATCATTTAATTTTGTGACTTGTAATCTATTTCTGCTTGTGGATTCAAACCAACTCTTCACCTTTTCAGTCAATCGCATTTTATGCATTTTCACAAAAAATGTTTCAATCAACGGTGTCGAAAGCTTTTTCTATATGAGTATATATTTTGGGTTAAAATGCGATAAATATTCTCTCCTTGAAACTTTGAGGAAATAATACCGTATTCTATTATCACACTTTAATTATCAATTCGACCATATCAAATCACCCGGTAAGAAACCAATTCTTAGTTTAGAAGATCTTATTTTCCAGCTAACCTATACTTGAGGGTATATGATTTCCTGATTTGTTAAAAACATTTCCTAATTTATATTGAACACGTTTCTGGTTTCGAATGTTTTCTTCTGGACTAAT
>WOGR01008818.1:0-11653 GCA_015342045.1 Leptinotarsa lineolata | reverse complement strand
AAGATGAATTTATCCATTTTCAACAAGACGGTGCACCACCCCATTATGCCCAGCAGGTTCGAAATTTTTTGAATAATCATTTTGAAGGACACTCGACCTACTTTCCCTAGCTAAATAAGGGTTGTCGGACGCACCCCTCCTAGAGGGTGCGTACTACAAAAAATCTGATTAGTCTGAAAGGTGTCTTCCTTCAATTAGGAATCGACGTGTCCGAGCTTTTTTTAAAAATCTCACTTTTTATATTCAAAAACGGCTCTGTTAAGTTTTCGTTGTTACACACTGTATACATTCTTCTTTGCTTTTTATTAATCGGAAAGTTGCAGGTGCAATGAACATTAGTAAAATCTGACTACCTGTCCTCAACTGTACACAAAGTCATTTCAGCCAATTATTAGAAACGAAGCCGTGCCCAAATATTATAATATAAAATCTAAGATAATACTGATAGCCTCCAGATACTTGAACTATTATTTTGCCTTAGTTGCTGGTGTTTTTGGTTTCTAAATAGAGAACTCTAGTTATCAATGAACATTTGAAATATTGTATTGCCTTAATAGTAAGAAAAAAGATATAAGTTTGTTTATTTTCGATATTCGCGGATGTCTATCCGGTAGATATCGTCTTCCTAAGGGAAATGTTCTGCTTTCTAGCTTCAAGAATTATGTTGTGCATCATGTCTCATTGAGTTGGAGCCACATGGAAATTTTTTTAATTTTTTTTTGAAATTACTCAATAGTTAGTATCGCAAGAACTCAAAATTTTATGGATAAATTTCCATTGTTCAATGAAAACATGGTTATTCAGCAGTACCATAAGATCAATCAACATAATAGAAGTGGTTTTATCTATTCCTGAGAAAATTTTTCGATATGAGAACAAAATACATCAGTGACAATAATTCAAATTATTAGAGTGATCAACAGCCTTTGTTGTTTTTCGTAATTTATTTAACTGAAACCTTCGTTTTTCACAGAAAACGCAAAAGATATGTGCAGACTGCCTAAATTGACTGGTGAATGCAGAGCCCATATGCAAAGATGGAGGTATGATCCTGCTACAGGAACTTGCGACCAGTTCACTTATGGAGGATGTAGAGGGAACGAGAACAACTTCCTCTCTCAAGAAGCTTGCATGGCGACCTGTTCAGGTTAGTCGATTTCAATTTCAATTTCATATCGTACGTCACCTATATTTGGAAATTCAGGCGTCACAATACTATGTATTGTGATACTTGTGACCCGATACTACAGTACTGTGACGCCTGAAGTGTTTTTGGATACGTTATAATGGGTTTTTATCAAGTATTGGTCAGTTCTATCATGGTTTTTATTTCTGTTCTAGGAGTGTGACTGTTCTGAAAAATTCAACCCACTTCAAGTCAGAGATGATCAACAAACGTTTGAATGTACAAATTTCAGTATGCATAATTTTGTTACCTGAATTAATTTTATTTTGTTATCTAATTTATTGTTAATAATTAAAATATTTTTCTTAATGTACTTCTTTGTTTTATTGTGTCAGTGATTGAGTGCTATAATTTTAGATGCCAAGGTTCTTTGATTTTTTATGGAGTTTATTAAACTTTCACAAAATTATATCGAAATTATCATGTTTTTCAATAGCCTGATGACGTTATTGGAGTTATCTGCAAAATGAAATGTATTATTGCCGTCTGTTTTAAAGATTCCATGTAAATTTTGACCAGAAATATCAGCACATAAACAATGAGTTTCAGATAAGATAAAAACATAAAAGTTGAAACATTTATTGAAATGTGATCCATGAAATAGTGTCAGATGACTCAATGTTTTTTATCAAAATGTTTGTTTTCCTACTTTCTTTTCGAACGAATATCATTCACAGTGAATCGAGAAAATGGTTTAACAGCCATTTAAGACATTTTGGTGTAATCACCGCTGTTATGGATGCAAGTTCGATTCCTGCACTTTGATTAGACCCTCTGAGTTCTGAGTGTGTCATGCCTATCGTAGCCGTGCTAAAAATCACACATCGAAAAGTAATCCCCGTTAATCCTTCATCTAAGTTACAACTTATGAGGGTGGCCGTTTAAAGAAGGAGGTTAGAGAAGCTGGTTAACGAAAAAAACTATTTCAACGCCCTTTTTGAAGTGATAGAAGCAAAGTCAGCAATGTCCCTCATAGTGTTCATCACAATGCTGAAAATCTAATCTCTCTCTGGAAAAAATTTCAACTGGAGTGACAGAAACTTCGACTGATTTGGTCCTCTTGATTTCACTCGTAATCACCTCAAACTACACTTGTAAAACACTCTTCCATTTGGAAAACGGTGTCATTGTGGGATATAGTTCTCGATACGGCGATAGTGATTTGAGTCAAACGTGAATTACAATTTTTGCAAAGACATAACTCTCGTAGCATTTTGATGATGCAGTGCTGGTAATCTCCATAATTAATCTTGAAGTGTTGCATTGCAATAATTTTGTGCCGAATAAAGAATACATATCAATCAACAAAAAAACTTCTTTCCATGTACATAGAAAGTATGTTATTCATTTTTACTTCTGCATTGCTTCTAAGGTACTGTTGATGAGTTTATATTTCGCAAGGGAATTTAAAATAGCTGGAAAACACCTTTAACGTCATTTTACCGGTAGAATACATATTGTTATCTAAAATATTCAGTCGTGCAGGTGTTTTATTTATTGGTTGGTATTTAACGCAGCGATTTAACTTCATTTTGCTTAGTAACACCAAGATAACTCAGAGTAACTACCAATATGCTGAAAGCTGGAATTGCGGTTCTATTTGTTCTTCTTGTGAATCTGTTTGACGATTCATCGGCACAAAAAGGTAAAATCTCCCAATTCGCTAATACACTAGCTACTGTGCTACTACTACTGTGTTAGCTAAACATGTGATATATTTTTTAAATAAAATTTCTGGAGATCAAACCGTAAGGTGTAGTTTATAACATTATCAAACATGTAAGGTGTTTGTCACATCGAGGTTCCATTAGAAGTTTGAGATGAAGCAATGTTTCTTATAAAAATTTTAGATATCAACTAGGCCAATAAAACGGAAAATAGCTTTAACACAGAAGTATCTCAATTCATAACTTTCTGAATCGAGTTCGAAAGTTAGAGAATTAAACGGAACTTGCCTAGACAAGGTGGATTGGAGGGTATTTTTTGAATGAAAATTATTGTGTTGAGTATCCTTCCAATAGAAATATTTGTAAGGGCAAAATTATCCCGAAATTTTTACGCCAAGAAGGAATGACATTGTGAAATTTCAATTGGAAGTAAATTCCACCATCATGTTACGTTAAATCAACTCCTAGTATTATTTATGGACTTTAACTACTTGTTATCGTTCCTGGTATTGATTACTGCCTATTTTTATACTCAGTATTCACCTGTTTTCTGCCACTAATTAATACGTAAGAGAGTAGACAATTTGGAATGTGACTTTTGCATCCCTCTTTAGATCTCATTTCATTTTTTCCCTAAAATTTCGAAGAAACCTAAAACCCTGTATGTTGAGTGACTTCTTCTGGTCTATGAATACGAATAAGTGAAACATGTTCCGTATAGCGAGTTGCTGAAGTTCTCTCAGTTTGACCAACATACATATATTCCATCGCAATCCTAACGGTCTGTTTCGTAAAATCTAGAGTGTTTTCTTCCCTCATCGTTTTTTTTGGATCACCCAACACTTGTTGAAATGTACAAGCATTTTTGAGAGTCACTATCTAAGTCTAAGTCTCCGTCTTTCTGAAAAGTTTAAGATTTACGAAAACACATGTAGTTCCCTCAGGAACTCCGAATAGTATTGAGTTACAGCTTTATAGGACAGAGTATTTACCCAGATACTGATTTAAACATCATTGTTAAATAACTTTTTTCCACAAATTTCCAAGAAGGACATAACAAGGTATTGCAAAACATTTTGGAAGGTGTTATATGTGGTACAAATGAAAATTGTTGTGCCGAACTATGATTTCTTGATTTTTCCTTCCTTGTGAATTCCAATAGATACATGAAATAATAACTGTCATCAACTACATAGTAAAATAAATTTTTCGAAATAGTTATATCAAAGTACACCTAATAATAAGTATCAAAAACAAATAACGACTGTCGTATTTCATCTTTCAACAACATTGTCCACATTGTCTATCCAAAGTAGTTGAACAAATTAGAGAATAATAATATTGCATCTTGCAAGTATGAGCAAGGTTTGTTAACCAAGTTTTCCTTAAATTTTTTCGGTTGAAGTTGTCACATCAGTTATTAAATAACTTTTGTATATATTCGACCACAAACAATTTTTCGCCTTCTGTTCAGTTCAGTTTTTTCCACAGAGAATCCAAAAGATATCTGCAAGTTACCAATAGAAGTTGGTCCTTGTAAGGCCTATCAGCCTAGATGGGCATATGATTCTGCTAAAGGAACCTGTGTCCAATTCATTTACGGAGGATGTCAAGGAAATGAAAACAACTTTCCCACCCAAGAAGCTTGCTTGGCTAAGTGTTCATGTGAGGCAATTTCAACTTTTTGTTGGCTAATTATAGTTTCTAGTCGATTTCAGAAACTTTTTTGAAGTTTTTCATACCATTTCCTTTTTCCGGGATTCAATCTCTAAATAACTATTATCAAGTCTGTTGGTTCTTTGACCAAACAATACGATGTTGCCATGCTTCCTATTTCATTTTTATCCTTGGAAGAAAATTTTGTGTCAAAAAACAGTGGATTAGTACCAAAACAGCTGAAATTAGATCCAAGCTACATATATGGTAATTTCCATTATTCAGTCATTTGATAAAATTATTATAAAGAGTTGACAGAGTCATCAATAGATTTTATCTCATATACAAAATAACACTAGCTCGAAAGCCAAAATTGAAGATCTGCTGCAAAACAGTTGAGTTGGTAACACTGAACATGGCGCTCCTCTCATGCGTTTTTTTCTTCATCTGCAGTGGATGGGTTCGCAATATTTCGCATTACGGTAGAAGTTGACTACAACTGAAATTTCGCGGTTATGTTTTTATTGTTTTCATTGTTAATCACTACTTGTTATGATACCTAATATTTTACATAATAACACATAATGAGTATTCAATTTAACTAAGAGCAGATGATTGTAGGTCCATATGTATATATATACATTATTTGTACAGATCGTATGAATATTTTTATTTCTTTTATTTTTTTAGGTATCTGACTATACTAAAATTGCGGCCCACTAAAATCTAGAGCCAACTCCACCTGAAGATGATTATCAAGATATATTATGTTTGAATTTAATGTGTTTGTATTTTTTCTTTATTAACTATATTTTGTTATATCGTTATTACATTATATTTGTTGAGATATAGTAATGAATATATTTTTGTTTGAATAGTGTAGAAACTTTTTCTGAAGCTATTCTCTCTGGGGGTAAAATTATTCGTTCTTCAATCAGTTCTAAGTATGTATTGTATGTTTGTGTATTTCAATAGTCTAACTCCTGCATTTTTTGGGAAAGAAAGTTTTTGGCTCTTTACTACTTTATCTTGATACAAAAAAATGTGGGAATCTTCCAAAGAAAGGGAGGAAGCAATCAATTTTGAAAGAAGTAACTTTCCTTCAGAAAAAATTAATCACTTCAAAAAATATAGCCCCTTTCAATTTAAAACTCCTGCATGTTTTATGTTTATACAAGAGTTTATCGTGATGAATAAATTACTTTGAATTTTTATTAGATATTTTTAGAATACTAGATTAATTCGTTGACAGTCATATCAAAATGATGAAATTGGAAAATTTGGAATAATTGCACCTTTCACCTTATGCATCATAACATCGATAAAAAATATATATTACACCTTCCACTCAACTTTATATACATACATAGAGACATTTTATAATTATCTGTTGGTACTTCATTCACTGTTACAACTTGTTGCCTAGTAACACCGTTATTCAAAGCCAAAATGCTGAAATCTGGATTTGTGGTTCTGCTTGTTATTCTTGTGCATTTTATTGTTGATTCTATAGGAGACGAAGGTAATTGTTTTATATATGTATCTTTGTCAATCGTTACATTGATATCTTGACTCAAATCACAACATTGTATTCAATGTTTTGATAAAGACGTATCAGGGGGCCAAATCTGGTGAATACGGTGGCTGAAGCATAAGAAAGGTGTTCTCAACTGTTTCATCGTTTTGTGCATTGAGGGACATAAGACATAATCATCTTTATTGCCTTTTTTTAGGAGTGTGACTCTCTTGAAAAGTAAAACCATCTCCACTGTGTTGTTAATGTTTTTGAATTAATGGTATATTGTCATCATATTGCTATTATATTATGTTCATTATCATATTCTATGTTATGTTTTTGTTTAAATGCTGTAATAAAGATACCTTTTAATTTTAAATTTCATTCGATACAATAAAAAAGCTTTTCTACAAATTCTACTCGATAAATCACATTTTTTGAAACTCCGAATCGCTTTTCTAAGATAAATCCTATTTTCGGAATTTCGGAATAATGTTCCGATACACACTGACCGAAATACTAAGCTCTCTCATACATTTCCTACCTCATTCATTATGTTGGCAACATGAAATCATCGGGCCTGAAATTAAACATGATTAACGAGCGACCACCATGTCAAAATCAGATGTGAAGTGTAATATGTTTTGGCCAAAAAAACCGACGGTCGTACTACACCACAGTTATTAATCTAGAAAGCAATGATTTGATATCGGTGTAATAATGAATAATGGAAAATACGGAAAACAATGAAAGTAACGAAATCTAATTTTTACATTTCGTAAATTCCGATTATTTTTTAACCCCTGTGTAGTAGTAAAGTCGACCTAAACACTTCAAAGTCACTCATTTAGTGTTCACTCCATATCAAAATCAAATTAATTTTTCCTAAAACAACATTTTTAAACGCTTTTAAACAATGTCTACAGACGTTGAAGAAAATTTTATTTATTTTCAAACAATGGTATCTTCATTGTATATAGTCTATATACAAAGGTATCTTTCAACAAGTTTTGGAAAGTGGGAAATGAAATATTTTAGTAGTTCATCTACTGAAATATAGATGGCACGGTAAGAATCGAAGGTCAAAACATCAACAATTTCTAGAATGGTAGATGAAATTCCACTCTCTGAACAATCCACATCAAGTCTGTATATTTCTTACAAGTTACCTGTCGAAACTGTTGTCAATTTCGATAGATGCGATGTTCTAAAGTAATAAAAGTTATTGATGGCAAACTAAAAAGCAATCGATAAAATTAAAGAGCAATTGCATTTCTGCATTATGATGGTTACAATCAAGCTGTATAGGGATTTTTGAATCATGAGATATTTATTTTTTAACAAGAATTTCCAAAGTATGAACATAAATTACCTTTTTGATTCTTCGAGTAAAACAAAGATGTCGCCTCCTTAGTAACAGGAAATTTAAACTACGCAATGTTCGATTCTCTTCGTATATAGTCTATATACAAAGTTCGATTCATTTTCAAAAACAAAATATGTTATTTCAGAAATCGAAACCACTGAATGAGGGCAACCACGAAAACTTTTGCCGCGAGAGGATGCTGAGAGGCAGGAGGTTAATTCTAGGGGATCTTTGGTAATTTACGTTATTTATGAATGAAATAAATTCATTTGAATTATGTAACGAGGAGTTGAGAAATCGTTCAAAGAAGGGTGGTCCTAAAATAATGATTAATACTAGGGCGACAGGTATCAAGCGGTAACGTGACAGGTGCTGCTCCCTAGTCAAATCTGATTTCTTATGTGAAGATAGTTGTTTATGTTATTCATGTTACAAAATTGGAAACTATGTGAATTAATGCTTGTAAATTTCTGGACGGAAATATTCCGATGAAACAGTACAAAAGGAAACATTAAAAAATGTGAAAAAAATTATAATATTCAAAAAATTAAAATTCAGATGAAATAATGAAGATAAATGATGAAAAAAGATGCACAAAATGAAAATAAGAGTTGAATACATCAATCAAATTAATTCACGATAATATACACATTTGCTTTTCGTTTCAACGGATAAATTTTTCATATTTCATATTGAATCAATTTTTAATTGAGTTTTTGCTTTCCTCAGCTTACTCATTATAATCCGAAGTGAAATGTTTGTTGCACCCGATAAGCCGGTTCGCAAGAATATATTTATCACTTGGAAATTTGTGATAGAGCTACTCGCGAATTAAAGACGTCTTGGAGGAGCATATTAACACATGATTCATATGCCGAAACCTCGCAAAAGAAACTCAAAATTCCTAAAACAAATACAAATAAAACATCCACCTCTCAGGCACTTAAATAGATGTTTAAATATTGAATTGTCGTCTTGACCACTCACCCTCCAGCGCCCTCTGATGGCCTTGCCGATGGTGTCCTAATTTGGTACCATCAAGTCAGTGATCTAAACACATACTTTTTACGGTTACCAGCTAAAATGTCTAAGGTTTTACTTCAATTTGAGTTGAATAGGTGTGTTCGTTCAACACAAATCCATGCGCTCGATTAGCTGTGTTCGCTAGGGAAGCGTTCGATAATACGATAATGCAGATCTTTTGTATCAGTTACATCTGCTCTGTGTTCGGTATTTACCAGAGCTACGAAAATTGTGATCTGTCAGCTCCTAGATCAACTTTTGGATCAGACAAATTTTTCATTCGTCATTTGAAATAATTATAAAGACCAAAGAGTACACCAAGTAACTGTACTCATTAATAAAGACACAAGACACGCCTAAAGAAGCTATTGTATAGCGAAACACGTGTTTCGTTTCCAGTGAAAAATCTTACAATAAAATGTTCCTTGAATAATTTTGGATATATCGTTGTTTGGGTATTTTTTTGGAAAATTCACTTTGGTTAAATTTTTGACTCTCATTAGCACATCTTCAGACAAGAGTTAATGACACATTCTTATTGATATAATTACGTCCCCTTCAACACTAATCATTCTTAAAAATGGTTGTAAAAATGTTTGCATTCCAATAAAAAATCATGAATCACAGTGCTGACCTAGAAAAAACGTCATCGGCTCCAGATTTTTAAAACCGAACATACCTAATAATGGTGACACGGTAGCAATCATATCCATTCTTTATTTTTGTACATGTCTACAATATTTACCTTAACCTCAAACTTCTAGAATTTCCCGTGAACATGAGTGTTTTTTACGACGAAGTAGAAATAGAAGACTTTAAATTCGACGAGGAAGAGGGTGTTTATCATTTTCCGTGCCCTTGTGGAGACAGATTTGAAGTAACGAAGGTATTGAAAATGTAGGGTTAAGAGGGCAGTTTAACTTCCAGATTTATTTTCAGGAAGAATTACTCGCTGGAGAGGAAACAGCCACCTGTCCTGGTTGTTCCTTGGTCGTCAAGGTGATATACGATTTGGTAAGTACCAGTGATGCAATTTTTATGTGAGTTGATCTCTTAAGGCCCCTGGCAAAAGTTTTCGACTGAGTTGATCATGGAATACTTTAGTAGAAACTTCAATATGATGTGATAACTAGGTAATGAGAACTTGTTCTTATTTTCTTAATTATTCATTACTTGTTCTTTGGATCATACAATACAGACTGGATTTTATTTATTAACCTTTGAATGAATTTCTAGTAAAATTTCATAGATATATATATAATATTGGAAGTGGCATATTAAGTTGAATAAAAAAAGGACGACAGTGGTCTTTGTAACCTGCTTTGACTATTATTCTTATGGCCTTTTTCTAACACCTAAAAACATTAATGGAGTTAGAGCTTGTCAGATCTTGGAAGAGACTTGAGAATTTCTCCCCTAGTATGGTACTAGTGAAAGAGAGATCAGGAACTCAATTCTCTCCCTAGATTTGACAAACAGTACCTGAATGATTTCAAATCAGACATAACTGAGTTGAATAATCCATAGTAGACTCTTTTGAGCTTCATCAAGCTGACCACATTAATCTTCTTAGAACAAACAAGACAGTGGAAAGTTTGCTAGTCACAGCTTTGATACGATCAGACCAGCTCAATCTATTATCAATTGTTGTGTTCTTCAGGGATTCTCGGTCAATAAGAAACATTAGTTTTCATGAAGTTTAATTAATTAATCTGGATACAACTTATCGAAGGGAATGGCGCTCTGTCAAAAAGGATGACAATCTACTGTCAAAAAACATAGAACACAAAATGCATGATACAACATACAACACAAAATACATGGTACAACATACAACACAAAATACATACAACATGAATAAGGAATCCTAGAAAATTTATACTTTTAGTCATATAAATATTTGGAATGGAATATACAATTATATTCTGAGTTTTATTTCCGTTTAGAGTCAGCTTATTAGCAGCAAACCATTTATATGCTAATGTTTCGCTAGTCATGGTAGTAGTTTGATATCCTTCATTTCAGGAGTCTTTCAGAAAGGAGCACGGCGAGGTGAGAAATCTCACAGACGATCTCAAAAAGCTCAAAGTTGCGAATTGACAAAATAAGTGGTAGTGACCGAGGGGGGTCTCGAAAACCTTCACCAAGGAGCAGCTGGCTGCCATGGTAGTAGCATCCAGTGAAATGTTATCGGGACCTATGCTGGAGCCTCCACCCTTGCATCCTGTATTACCGAGAAGACCAGTACCTCTAACGGTACGCCTTTAACGCAGATTTCATACATGTATGCTCAGTATCTTGTTCTTGACCTCATAATGAGAATAATGTCTGTAAATTGGATATAGAAGAATGGTTCGAAGATTTATTATTTTTTATACAGGGATTAACAAGAACACTGCATAATGTATCTAATTTCACCTATTATGAGAAGGCATGCTTTATCCTGACATAATATATAGGCACATATCCTACTTCACTCAGTTTAACTCTGAATTCAGTCACTGGCAATATTGTCCTTATATGCTACTCTTGTCTTTAAGTATTATTATGGCTTGTATTTGTTAATTTAATGACCCATATACACGTTTTACAATAGTAGACTTTGCCAATAAGATGTTCAAATCTTGGATAATAAAGCATATTTTGATTTTTTTTGAACCCAAGCATAGTATGCTAAAAACTAGATTAGGCTTATCAGAAACACTGATTATCTTAGTATTTGGCTCTGAACTATGAAAAGGTTTGGAGCTAGTTCTGGATACTCAGTACACTTATCGGACATTTCTATACTTGTTCAATATATTTTAGCAATCCCTAGAAATGGAGTATCTTATTCACCAACAGGATTCTATAGATCACATGCAGTTATCAGTGTAATTCCTAAAAAATGCCGAAAAACAAAAATCAACCCGAACGAGCTATCGATAAACTCGTAGCCCAGTTGCCTAGTGCCAAGGAAAAGTTTGATTGGAGAGGGTTTCCTAAAGCAGCAATACTCAACCTGTGGCCAGCGGGCCGCATGCGGCCCGCCAGCCTTTTCTATGTGGCCCTCTAGCGGCTCTAGTCTTTTCTGCAGCCTGAAGGCTAATACAATATTTTTGGATTATTTGATTTTAAAAAAAAAGGAGAGGTAAACAAATATGAAGAATTCTGGAAATTAGTACCGGATAACTACAAAACGCTCAAAAATTGCGTACACTTGCTCCTCACCTTGTTTGCGTCAACTTACCTGTGCGAAT
>WOGR01008817.1:0-10742 GCA_015342045.1 Leptinotarsa lineolata | reverse complement strand
AATATATTACAAGGCTCTTCAACATCGCAAGGTATTAATATCAACAGTTGTTCTAATTGTACTTTTCATATTAATGTTCATAAATAATAATAATGATGTAATTTATGTATATAATTGTATCTATATCTATTGTTCATAATAAAACTTCATTGAAAATTGAGTAATTATGTTTTGTTCATTGCTATTTAGTCGAAAAAAATCGAATGAAAAATACGAAACACGCTACTTTGAGAACAAAATCTTTTAATACTCTTGACAATCATTGAAAATGTCACTTTCAATGACAGTTGTACAAAAAAACAATATCGCCTCATTTCATCGAGTCTGCAATAATCTAGCCAAATAGCAAACGACTGAATGAATATCTTTCAATTACCAACAGATACAATTCTTCAAATTCGACACAATCATAATGTCAATTATAATGAATGACAACTCAGTGTTTTTGCGATAACCTCAATTATTTGTTCCTAACGAAAAATAATAGTATTATTGGCAACATCATTCATCAAAGATCAATTGATGACCTAAATCAATAGGAATTTTGACTACTGACACCATGTTGAGGTAACGTCAGAACTAACTCACTCTGTCTACAAAATTTTCTTAAATAGCGGATCCCATCATTCACCAGTGTATAGACATCTTATTCAAAACTCAAAAATGAGAAATAACCTTCACAGTTCAGAACATCGAAGGATGATACTTTCATGGAAAAAGTTATAATGACTTGGTCCTAGTCAGAAGAAAGCCAAGAACTACAGTTGACGTGACTGCGAGGTTCATGTCAATACTCCTCGAACTACAATCAATAAAAAATCATTTCTAGAACTCCGTTCGCGACCATTTTAGTACAAAAATAAAACTTGCAACGATTTCACGAGTACCACTTTAAAAGCGTTATGAAGATTTTCTGTATTATTTCTGCATCTCCGATAAAATACTTGAAATTGCTCGTTTCATAATAATAGTAGTATTTATATATTTCAGGCCTCGTACGGGTATCGATAAAGGCAGCTTGGATAGGTTAGAGCAATTATTCAGGGAAACCGTCGGAAATGGAAAGGAAATCAAAAAAGAGGAGTTCAGGAACATCGTCACTTCGAAGAATGTGAGTTATTCGTTCCAACAATTCTGATGTAAAAAGCTGTTCATTTGAAATAATCATTGACTTATTTATTGATGTAGGTATAAATGATACAAGCTTCGAAAGGAATGTTGCATCTGAGCCGATTAGAAAAAGTTTTTTTTGTTGAATTGATTCTACCCCAAAGGTTTCAATACTATATAATATTTGACTTATTCAATTTGTTTTCAGCCATTTTTCACAGACCGAGTTTTTCAAATTTTCGACAAGGACAACTCTGGATCCATTTCGCTGAAGGAGTTTCTGGATGCCATGCATCAGTTTGCTGGCCAAACAGCGGAAGATAAAATTCGGTTTCTCTTCAAAGTATATGACTTGGACGGTAAGTCTGATAAAATTGGTCGATTTATTCATTTGTTCCTTATCTGGTCGTTCATAAATAAGGTACGGTATCATAAGTTTTCTAGAGTTTGGGGGCTGATTTTATTATTACAAACACCAAAATACAGAAGTATAATGTCAAAGCAGTTTTCACCATCTATTTTGCATAACTGAATTCCATAATATTATAGGTCAAAATTCTGATCGAAACGTACTGCTAGTCCACAAGTGTAAAGCAGTAGTATTTAGGGTACAGCGAGATGACTGTCGGTTAGCCGTATTTTTTGAAATAATAGGATTCATATCTTGCAAATTAGCAAATAGGTTTTTATATGTTTCATCAAATGAAAATAATAGCAATACTTCAGATTATACCGGAAGTTGGTACAAACTTTCTCAAATCAAATGTAATACTCTGTATATTTATACATTTTTGAATACCTGACATAATTCTCATGTAAGTTTATGCAATACACCCTATACCAAAAATGAACCGTTCCGTTCGAGAAATATTCATTTGTTTACTCAAAGAACTAGGAATTCGGCTCTCGAGTCATTTCCATATAAAATTCGGAAGTTTGGTAGAATACATTAATGAAATATTATTAATTCATCAAAATACTTCATTCCATCGTCTTGTAGGAGGATCATTTCCAAAATGTTATACAAGGTGTTCGGAATCGATGACTAATTCTGAAGATATAAAAATGTGCCAAAACTCAGTTTTTTCTAAACAAACACCCTGTATTTTAGGATAGTTTCAAAATCACGAGATGATTTTGACTCATTTTCATGAGATGTTTCCTGTATCAAAAATCAATTGTTCACGAATAGTTCCTGAAACTACGGGATACGGCATATATTAACTCTCTTCATCAAATTGTTATTTACAGTAGGACTTATTTCATCGGCATCTACGGCATTGAATGCATATAGAACGCATGTACAATATTTTTAATATGTTTCCATACATAAAAGTCTATAGAAGACACATCGGGGCAACATGCTGTCCAAAGGTGCGGCATTCCACCTATCATAAAATAATTGATCGAGTAATACGCCTAGGGTCTCGCAGTTATAAGGCGGTGTTCCATCCTATTGGTATACCCCTTTCAATTTAGTTAATGACGATCAAGATCTGCTTTTCTTTTTATTAATTTCAGAACTGGGTTGTATTGTTGAAGTCATCTTCTCAATCCTGATTTTATATCAAATTTCTTTTGTTACCCTGAAATACAGACTCTCTGCTGGGTTGACTTGTATTGTTGAAATCATGTTCCCAATCCTGATATCATTCTGAATTTCTTTTGTTGAACTGGCCTGAAATCCAGAAATTTGGCTTTCATCTTCTCGAGTGTGCTGTTCTCTCATTTTTGTATCTTTATCAGTTTTGTCTTCATCAATTTGGTTATCTTCATGGATGGTATAATGCATTTTAAATTGCTGATATGTTCGGTAGTTATTGTCAATATACTAGGTCCAAGTCAATTTTAATAGTCGTCAAAAACTCGTCACCAGCATGTCAGGTCAATTTATTCGAATGTTTTTTAAACTGAGTTCAACAGTAGCATCGCTTTTTTGTTACAGAGTTTTCGTTACCCAATTTGAATAATTCTCAATTTATTTCCTGTTATTCATGTTTTATTTTGACGTAGCTTATATCGCTTGCTACGTGTTTGTTCATCCCATTAGTTTATTTGCCTTGATGAATCACTTTTTGAAAATCAGAAAGATTTTCAATAAATCTTTCGACTCTTTCAACTTCAGGTGATGGATTGATACAGCACAAGGAATTGCAACATGTTATGAGAGCATGCATGGAAGAGAATGGAATGCAGTTCAGCGAAGAACAAATTGATAATCTGACAATGGCCATGTTTGAAGATGCCGATACAAATAATAGAGGGGCTATTACATACGAAGCCCTCAAAAGTCAGCTCGAAAAACATGGAGGTCTACTGGAGAATTTATCGATAAGGTTTGTAATGCAAATTAGGTAGTCAAGGGAAGATACTTCGGCATCTAGAAACGCACTGTACTAAGTGAATTGGGATTTATTACGTGATTTTCACTAATTAATTCAGTAGATAATACTTCTATTTGGATTTGTTCTATGATAATGAGTTGATGAAGAAAATGCTGGGAAAGTTATGGAAATGTATCCTGATGTATTCTTTTTTTAGCATCGACCGATGGTTGGTTCCTCCCAAACCGAAATCGCAGCCAACTTCGTTATTAGGAAAATTCCTTTCATACCGACCATATCAACTGACATTGCCATATATAAGGAACAACCATATTTATTTGATATTCTTGTCAGGATTCCTTCTAGTTAATGCTGCCCTATTCATTTCAAGAGCTATTGAATATGCAGGGTCGACTTGGTACACGATATTTGCCAGGGCGTGTGGTGAGTCTTTCTCAGATTTTTTTATTATCAAACTGTGGCCTGAATATAATGTAGACCAGAGAATTCAGGCAGTAAAACTATGAATTAACGACTTGAAGAAGGAAATTCAATAAACATAATAACTTCACAAAAGCATAACGTGACATTATTGTTAAGATGACTGTAAGGTCTGTATATATCAAACTTGACACTTCAGTCATACCCAAAAGACTCCTATATGCATGATATTTCTTTGGTAGATATGTCGAGCTATCCAAGAGAACGCAATTTCTTCTGATCTAACACAAACCCTCAAAATATGGCGGCATCTACTTGATTGAAGTTCAAAGTCCTAACATTTCTGAACATGCATTGTATTTTGTCGTTTTTTGTTGAAATTAGTGCTTCACGAATAAAACGGTATCACATATCAATATGCTTCCTTCTTGCTTGAAATGTTGGAATTTCGGCATTCATTAAGGCACTACGATTGCCATAATGAATTGTGATGTCTTCCCGATTCGTGAAACCTAGTTCGGACAAAAATCTTTGAGAGTATATGGCTTCTTTGACATTTTCTGTTAATCCCATGTACTAAGCCTCGGTGGATGACTGAGCAACGGTTCGCCGTTTCGTTGATCCCAAGATATAGGTCCACTAGCAAGTATGAATGAATATCCAGTATAGGATTGTTACCCCAATCGACGACCATAAATTCTTTGAGACGTTCATTGTCTGATTTGTAAATGATCCCAAATATCAATGCCCACAAAACTCACATCTGGCCTTGTAGTTACATCCAAGTGCTTTAGAGCACCTACCAATTACCTATATTGATACCTTCAGTTCTTCATCTGCGTCACACTCAGGTGTTTTCATTGACTTAACATTTGAATACGTCGAGGTGCTAATGGGTTTAGATTTCGATATTCCAAAACATTGCAACAGTCCATGATATATCCTTTTCGGTGTAAAGCATTTTTTTCCATTTCCGGAAAACTTGATTTCTAGACAGTAACCCACTTTCTCAATATATTTGAGTTCCAAATCCTTGGAAATTATATGTTTCACATCAGAAATGATTTGAAGATTTTTACAAGTAATCGAAATATCATACACATACATGGTAATGAAAGCAAATTATCACCCTTATTCAAATGATAAACGCATGAATCAGAGTTTCTTGGTTCAGTTCCAGTATATTTCGAAATAATGTCTGATTTCTCGAACCAGCCTTTTCCAGCTCAACGTAATCCATACAAAGACTTTTTCAAAAGGCAAACATCATCACCAGTCTGTAGGTCTTCAAGCATATTTCTTACTTCTGTTTGAAAGCCATCTGTACTATTTCCATTTTTCATTAGTGGTTCTAAAATTCTGGAAAGTTATTTCGGAGGCTCCATATGAAGTTCTTCTTGGAGGTCAGCATTCAAATAAGCACAAGTGACATCTTCTTACATGATACTGTACCATTGATTATCTTCAGTTCCAGTTAACGCTTGTTTCATAGGTACTTCAGGGATAAAAGTTTCCTCTTTCTCTTCAGTGTTCATGGTAATTGGTGATTACTGCTGATATTCGTTTCGAGATCTCCCTCTGGATCTATACCTGATATTCTTGGTCAACCAGGAGATCGTCTAGATTGTGGCAATTCCTGATTCCATAATGATCTCTTCATTGAAATCTGACAAATTGTCAATTCCGGGTGTATTTCCCACGACTTCTCCTTCGCTATACTATATTTCGACATTGGTTATATTTCCGAAAGGTTTTATCTCAATGTTTCAAGTGAGATATTCCGAGCCTATTTCCATTTCTGTAGAATTTGATATGAATCTGGAACAATTATCGAACTCAACTTTATTTCACTATCAATATAACAAAACACTTCAAGTAAAACTTCAACTATTATTCGAATGTCTATCGCCTTATTAGATCACTCCGCGTACCGCACTGTCACTTTCACTGACTATCCTGATAGTCGATCGATTGGCGCTTATATTTGGCAATCGAAGGTGGTGGAATGTTCCTTGGAATTCTGTCGAAGCGACAGTACCGGTATCCTCGTCACATCTAGAATGTCGACGAATATCGAAGATTCGCGAAACGTCATTCGGACTCAGCGCGCTCTTAGTTGTTTTATAGCTACCAGTGACGGCCGGTGTTATGTTACTTAGGGCATGATTTAAAACAATATAATGAACTGAACATTAGCACCGAAAAATGCATAGGCGTATCTTGAGTATGTAATGAATCCAATCAACACAAGAATGTTGAAAACAATGTTCATCAAAAAAAGAGAAATTGACAGCACTACTTCATTCACATTGAACTTGAACATTTTACAAAGCTTCCTTATGTGTACCTTTCTTCCTGACATGCTCCGTTTTGCAGCACCATACGTCCGTGATAAGTACATTGAATTTCAATCCTTTGTTATCGCCTATGGTTTGATCACCTGCAATCATAGAACCGTAGTTAGTGTGCTTCTCAGTTAAAAAATATCTTTGAGCTCGTATAACTTAGAAATCTCAATTGATGAGGTATATATGAACTCTGTTTTTTCCAGGACAGTGTCTCAACTTCAATTGTACTTTCATCGTTGTCTTGATGCTCAGACAGTGTATCACATTCTTACGAACAAGAGGCTATAGTTCTATTTTACCTCTGGACCAACATATTTATTTTCACAAACTGACTGGCATGTTTGTCTTTGGTTACAGCGTTTTACACACAATTATGCATGTCTGTAACTTCAGTAAGTAGTTTACCAAAGATACATTGTTTTTCTCTGTTATTTACTTTTTCATTCACAGGTCTCATCGTGGTGAATGATCCAATTATAAATGAAGCCAACTACACAGCGTCGGAATGGTTGTTTACGAGCAAACCAGGTTTATTCGGACTGATAGGAGGAGTAGCAAATCCCACGGGCGTGGCACTTCTGGTGATACTAATAACTATAGTAATAAGTTCTCAGGCATTCGTTAGGAGAGGAGGTTGTTTTGAGGTAATATTTATTTCAAATGATAACATGATCGAAGTTCATGTCATCATTGGCTAGTATCAATGCATTTTTGTGAAGATCTCATATTTCACAAGAAGATCCATATTTCTATAAGGAATTTTATCAATCCTCATTTTCTCAATCCTTTGAAATTGATCAATGAATCCTTCAACATTATCTCCAATAGTTTAAGGATGAGATCTTCGAGAAAAGAGCAAAAACATTATTGCTGTAACATAACATCTTGATCATTGAGGAAGGACAGGTAAAGAGAAGAATGTCAATTTTTACGAATAATACAACTTTGGCATGATTTGAAATACTCTTTGAAAATTTTTTTGTGAAGTACCTACTCAATATTTCTCACTGTTTTTTGGGGTATATAACCTTCCACCGTCTGAAAAAAAAAACAAAGTTAAATCATTAGAGAATCTGCTGAACTGTGACAAAGGGCAAACTGAAAAGTTCACCCCGAAACGTTACTGCGTGATATAAACCAGTGAATAGTCCAATTAGTCAGTAACTTGTCGGGAATAGCTGAGCATATTCTAAAATCATCTGGTGATCACGCTATAAAATGGAGTGACACAAAAATTATCACCAAAGAAACTCATGAAAAAACTCAAAAGAATTCGTGTATATTCTTTCAGCAGGTAACAAGTGTAGCTCTGTGGAAGTGGATTGTACCTGGATGCCATTGCTAAGACTAGAAGTTGAAAACGGAAATATTGAGCTTAACTGAATTCTCAAAAAGAAATATCCAGTACATGTATTCATGTAGACTATCGCATACGACATCTGGACATTTCATTCTTTTGACGAAGTCAAATTCTCGTAACAAAGACCTTCAATGTTTTAAATTTGAAAAACCGTCGTCGAGGAAAGTGTTGCAGTTTTAATGTGTGTATGTTGTGTTTGTGTTCATCAAAGTAATTTCAGAGAAAAGAAATTCCATTTGTCAACGAGTATCATGTCAATGAGTATATTGATATTTGAGAGAATAAAATATTTCATCTAAATTAGAATCTAGAAAAAATTACATTTATTCTGATTCCGTACGATGTTCTAGAATTGTTAATTTCCAATTGATTTTGTTAAGAAATATGTCTTCCGCTATCTGAAAAAAATGAGAATCGGTTGAAGCAAAATGATGAGCGCACTGAGGAGTTTACCTGAACAAATTAGTGCGTGATATAAATCAATGAAGAGTGCAATCAGTCAGAAATTTGTCATATTCATGAATTTTGCCTACAAATGATCAGTGGAAAAACGGAAATTTTTGTTGTTAACTTCCTTCAGATGGTTAACATTCCGTAAAATAATCCCTTTCCGTTTTCAGAAAAATTCACTTGTCGAAAACGCGTCAGGTGTTTTTCACATGAAATTTTCTGAGTTTTAAAATGGATAGGGATTGCGTTCCTAAGAAAATAAATGTCGTTTTTTCCTATAAAATATTCATTTTTTAGGCAAAATTCATTAATACGACGGCGTTACTGATCAATTGAACTCGTCAATAATTTTTTTCCACACCAGTTTCATAATAATACACATATATGCCCATAATCCGTTCAATAAATCGATCCATTAGGACACAGATTTTTATAACGATACAGATTGTTAATCAATAGAAACCCATCATTTTTCAATCAAGCATACTGTGCATTTGACGTTTGTTCTAGATTCCTATCTCATTGTTCTATTTGTCAAAAATCAGAATATAGCTGAACTTCGATGATTATATTATCAAAATGTCTGTTATCAGCGAAGAATTACCATCGATTCCTCGACACATGTCGTAGAAGGCAGAAAATGTATCACAAAATATTTTCCCCAAAAACCTAAGAAACTGTTTAAAAAACTATATCAACGGTTTATGGAATTACAAAAAACAAATAATATATCGACATTCTCCGAAAATATTTTGATTGCTTATTTTCAAGAACTGATGGAAACTATAAAATCATCTAATACATGGACACATTATTCAATAATAAAATCGTTGGTAAATATCAATCATACTATAAAAATTTCTAAAAATAAAAAGCTACAAGTTTATTGAAGCGAAAGTCCGACGGATAACTTGGAAATATTCAAAATTATTTTCACCTGAACAAATAATAACGTTAATCGACGAAGCACCCGATGAAAATGTTTTATTTATGAAAGTAAGTATCTTCCTAACATTACATTTTTCAAAAATTTTGTCATGATTACATTTTCCATTCAACTCATGCATGATATATTTCATTAATCCCAGAGAGCCCTAGATTTGAAGTAGACCACATTATGAGACACGTTTTTGGAATAGTGGGAGTATGTCGAAGACATGAACTACATGACCTAACATGTGAAAATGTCAAAAATATGAATGAAATCTCAATTGTCAATGTGGTAGAAACTAAGCATTTACAATTACCGGCAAATACTACAAAAAATAGTAGAAATTATATGAATCTACGACCGAAATGTTGCCCCACCCCATTTTTCTTCGTTAATTTTTTTAATGGAAAATGCCGGTGGTGATATACTGCTTTTAAACGTCATGGTGGCTGGAAATCAAAATCAGTGACGGAAGGCTACATTAAAAATTTGGTTCAGAATAAAATCAGTTTTTCCAATACAATATTGAACTCTATTGAGACTAGTAATAATGAAATAAATGGAATGGAATAAACTTTTCAAACTGCACAAAGGATAATCTTAATATATTTAAAAAATCGGATTCATTACTCTCATTATGTTCAATATAAATGGAATGTTTATAGTTTTCATATAACTATGGTAATACCCAAGGTAATACCATCAATTAGAATTTTGTAGAATTGAAAAAAAT
The DNA here is from genome assembly GCA_015342045.1 of Leptinotarsa lineolata. Lineage (NCBI taxonomy): Eukaryota > Metazoa > Arthropoda > Insecta > Coleoptera > Chrysomelidae > Leptinotarsa > Leptinotarsa lineolata. The sequence goes on along the minus strand of WOGR01008817.1, from coordinate 1,045 downwards.
ACAAGTAATTACTGTTATTGTGTTCAATACAAATATAAATATAATATTTATAGTTCTTCATTATTTTTCGTGTGTAGCAAAAATAACGTATGAAACTCTCATGTAATGGTTATTAATACACTCGCATAAACCATACGAAACTCATCTTCGGCTCCCGATTAATGGTCGTGTATTTATAATAATAATAATGATAATGATAATATTTATTTCTTTGGCTGAAAAGTACAGTTGAAAGAAATCAATGCACAAAAAATAATGAAAAGTAAAAGTAAATGTAAAAACATATGAATGTAAATAACTACTTGTAACAATATTATGGAAGTCAGTCAGAATAATATGTAACCATATTATAAATCAGACAAAATAATATAAACATCACAATAACACAAACAGTGATGAACATCCATAAGTAATAAAAGTAACATATAAATATAAAAATATAAATGTAAATAGTTGTAGACTTTGAAAAAAGTCAATAAAATATAACCAACACACAATTTCGTAAGTATTCGGTGATTCATAGCAAAACAATTGAGAGTAAACACTTTAACCAAATGTGCTAAAGCTCAAGATCTCAGGTTAGTTGATCTCAGTTAGATCTCAACAGTTGTCAACTGTTGTTCTAGATTCAACTAGAATGGCTTGGAGAGACTTGACAGTAGGCTCATTGTTCCAGTATTGTCTAGGTCATTCACATCACCTTTTTCAAATAAAGGGCATACTGTTGCAAGCTTCAAATTTGCTGGAAAAATTTCATTCACAAAAGACAGATTTAACAAATATGTCAAGGGACGACATAGTTCAAGGCGGCAACTTTTTAACTTATTTAACTATCATTACATTATCGTTGCATAACATATTGTATCAAAAATAGCACACAATGTCAAGAAATACTACAAATTAACAATGAAAACACAAATTTTAAGCTTCTACATAACAACATTCGAAGCATAAAAAAACATAGACGAGATGAAAATTCTCTTAAGCAACTTGGATTCTACAATTGACTGCATTGTCCTCACAGAAACTTGGCAGATTCCAGATC
>WOGR01008816.1:0-11654 GCA_015342045.1 Leptinotarsa lineolata | reverse complement strand
AATGATATAATTGGACAATTTAGAAACTCAAAATTACTAAATGACGGATTTCAATAGTAATCTATTTAAATTTCAATTGAGAAAAGTTTTTTGATGGTTTTTAGTATTAACTTTTCAGAAAATACCTCTTCTGTTTAATAAAAATTATTTATAATGGATGAAAATAGTTGCAAAAAACAATATTTTCGATGAAAAAAGTGTATATTACTGCTGATAAAAAATATATGAGCAATTAGAAACAGTTGTTGAAGTACCAGTCGTAATGTTGATGAGAAAACGTTCTTGTAAATTTTTTGCAACTGCTAATAATAATGATTATCATCCACCTGAACTATCCACTTCGTAGACAAAACAAGTCCATCTGACTACTTCTTCAAGAAATCAATTAACAACTTTCAAACAATAAAACTAAAATAGATTAACCCAACTCGAGAACAGATCTTACAATTAAGTTGAATACGCTAATTTAAATTGAAATATACTACACTGTACTATAACGTGGATCCCTATAGAAGTGCGCAAGGTTGATTTTCAACAATACACTGCTACAAAGAGGAGTGTTGAAGCGTGAATTCGTAATCTGCACCGGAATGAGTCATAACCGGTAAGAAAATCAACAAACTCTATCTGGACAGGGGAAAATGTAATATATCATCCAAACGAAGTTATTGGAACATAATATATAATGAAGATGATAAAATGTCATTTTTGGAAAACTGTCATGATATGTATATCATGTTTATCTGTGTTATTGATGACTTGTTTATTTTGTGGAAATTCATGATCACTTTTATGAAATGAATGAAAACACTAATGGGCTAAACCTCGAAACCGGTCGTAAGAATAAATAAACGTAGAGGAGATTACACAAAAAAGTGTTTTATGAAAGATATGATGTTTATGTTACTATTACTCTTTCACTTCTGGAAATGAGCGTTTATTTCATGATGATCTCATCTCTGAATACACAACTTAGAATTTATAATAAGATGAGTCAATTATTCGAAATTTTATGAATCTATGTATTTTGTATGAAATGAATTTTATTATTATCTGTTATCTGTGAGTTAAGCTTTTTTGTATCCAATTTTGGAATAAATCTCTCGCGAATACTGACTTCGAATCAGTGAAAATATCAAGAACATTGTTTTGATAAAAATTATATTCATTATAGGATTGACATTAGTCAAAACTGCGCCTTCCTTTGGAGCCATGCCGGCCTGTCTAGCTCAAGAGTGCGACCTTGACTCGGGACCTGTGTGTGCCATCGATGAATCAGGATTACCAAGAACTTTCGACAACAGATGCTCGGCTATGTTTGCGTTTTGTCGATTCGGTATATGTAAGTTTCGAAAATTTATAAAATATTTCAATACAAAAACTATTTAAAAATATTTTTCCTGTCAGAATATATTATTTGAGCTGTAAAAAATTCAAATAATTCAGTATCGGTATTCCACTTGTTACAGAGCAGAGAGGGTTAACTGTCAAACTCATCATCATTATTATTATTTTTATTGCTGGCCAGGCCCTGTACCTGATGTTTGTTAACCAATGACCACTCTTCACAACCGTAAAGTAAGCTGTCATTAGGTCCGAAAATCGTGTCAAGAATGACATAATTTGCTCGGCTGAAATTTCAGTATTCTTGAGGCGAGCACATATAATCGTATGCTTCAGGTTTATCAGCTCATTAATGTCGAACATAGTAATTCGTTACTGTGCCGACATAAAGTGCTTTAGCAAGACCCTCCTCACATTCTACTGGTCACTTCCGGTTTCACTGGAAATGGCACCGGTTCTAAATTTTTAAATAGAACACCCTGTATATTGTAATATTTTTGGATTTCTGACACAATTCTGGATCAGAATGTGATATTTTCGAAAGTTTTTATACCTATTTAATTTTTTCAGAGTCACTTTCGAAATTCTATTTAGGTGGCCATGATCGAACGTAAACTAATCTAAGTTCCTCAGGTGATATCAGAAAATTACAAACGCGGAGTTTTAGTAACTAGTATGTTAGATATGAATGAGACAAATTCTCAAAATCATATCTTCGTGTCTAACTATTAGTTTTCATTTTTTGACAAGTACTTTCCGAAAAAAAGATTTTTTGACGAGTCTAACGATACTAATTTATTTACGATTGGATTACAAATAAGAACATGCATTAAATATCACTGAGAAAAATACTTGATAATAATTTATTTACTTTTGTCGAGTGTGTCATGGATAGGCATGATGCATAATATTTTGCAGTTATTTCCATCAAGACTTCTTTGGAGAACAAAACACTCATTTAGGTTATGACATAAGCTTCATGAGCAGAAGGTGAAAGTTTCCTAATTTTCATTAAATTTCAGTTTAATTTACCGTCAGAATAATGTATACTCAAAGTGAAACAGTGGATTCATTGTTATTATTTGGAGAATACCACAGAAATTCAAGGAATGCTGCTGAGATGTATGTTCAGAGATATCCCAATCGGCAACATCCATACAATCAATATTTTCCATATGTTGAGAATCGTTTCAGGTAAGAGGGAAATCGAAAGGCAGAACAGAGGTTAATTATAAATGAGACTGATATTAACATTCTTGCTATGGTTGAGGTTGACAAAACGGTTTCTTTTAGAGAAATTAGTCGAGAAATGCAAATAAGTCATGAATCAGCAAGAAAATTACTGAAAAAGCACGGATATCAAGCATTTAAATATCAGTTACATCAATATTTGTATGCTGACGATGGCGATAGACGAGTAGTTTTTTGTGATTGGTTGCTGCAAAGTCATATAGTTAACCCAAATTTTATAAACTCGATTTTATTTTCCGACGAATCACGGTTTTCCAAATAATGGCTTGTTTAATAAGCAAAATTCTCGGTACTGAGCCCAACAAAATCAACATGCAATGAGAGAGGGCAATTTTCAAGAAAGGTTTGGCGTCAATATCTGGGCTGGTATCGTTGGAAATGTATCAATTGAGCCAATATTGTTTCAAGGTCAGTTAGCAGAGATTGAGTACTTAGATTTTCTTCAGAATGAAATCGAGGATCGTCATAATAATATACTTTTAGCAGTTTCACGACAAATTCACTTTCAACAAGATGGAGCATCCCCTAAAAATACCAGAGACGTTCTTGATTACTTAATAGAGCATTTAAATAATCAAGTTATTGCAACCAATGGTCCAGTACAGTGGCCTGCCCGCTCACCCGATCAGATTGTGCTAGATTTTTTCATTTGGGGACATGTCGAAGAAATAGTCTACTATGCGACTATGTTACGAAACATATTGAGAGAAATGACTGAGCGAGCTGAAATTGTTTCGAACAAGAAAAATTGCACTTTGAAAATTCACTATATTGAATTTTTTAAGAAATTAGGGAAATGCAAAAAAGTGCATCGCTGAAATTATTAGTCAATTTTGTTGAATTTGTTGATCCAATCGCAAATAAATTAGTAACGTTAGATTCGTCAAAAAATCTTTTTTTCGAAAGGTGCTTACAAAAGTGAATAGATTATTATCCATGGCAAACTTGACAAAAGTAAGTATTATAAGTATTTTCCTCAGTGATATTTAATTTATGTTCTTATTTGTAACCCAAACGCAAAGTATCCTTAGATTCGCCAAGAAATCCTTTTTTCGGAAAGTGCTTGTCAAAAATGGTCGCCTTTTGCAAAATGATGGTTAGACACAAAAATGTAATTTTGCCAACTTGTCTTATTCATACAACATACTAGTCACTAAAACTCCGCGATTGTAATTTTCTGATATCACCTGAGGTCCTTAAATTAGTTTACCTGAACCTGAAAGAATTGAGTAAGCGTAAAAACATTCAAAAATGTCACATTCTGATCCAGTTTTGTCTCAGAAACATAAAAATGTTGAAATATACAGGGTTTTCAATATAAAAATTTAGAACCGAGCCATTTCCGGTGAAATCGGAGGTGACCAGAAAGTGAAAAATATGTGAAAAGAACTCTTCACATACCATTCACTTGTACCAAATCTCATTTTGATACACCTAATAGTCTAGAAGTTATGACTTGTCTAATAGATTCGTTGACACCCGGATGTCAATAAGGGTTTCAGACGAATGGTGGCTGGCCCTGTATCTGATGTTAGGAACCTTCATACCCATCACCTGACTATGACAGACCAAGTTGTATGAAGCATCATTCTGACAGGGCATTATGAACCTCTCAGTTTTCGACTGAAGCGCACTTGCCCTGAGGAAAGCAAAGGTCGTATGCGATGATAAACCGAGGTTTTGCAAGTTGTTGAAGAAGACTCCGTACATAGATTAATGCAACGTGTAACTGCAGGAATGAAATTATCTTTGTGGCTTTCATGTGGGCCATTTTTTGAACGGGTTCCAACTCGGTTGCAGAGTTCTGGTTATCTCGTTCTGATCCCTGCCCTTTTATAGACACGGACTACGAAGAAAAGAGGTTTCGAACTCCTGATGACTTTACAGACTCTATCTGAAACAATTTTGTAAGTAGTCTGCCTGACTTCTCCAATAGAGTAGATTACGATTGGAACGACAAGCATGTTTGCCGCAGCAATTTTGTTCTTTTTCGACAGTTCAAATGACCAGATCCGTTGTATTTTGTGCTGATACTTACCGCGAGGTGAGTTCTTCACTTGAGAGTGGCGTTCCTCGTCAGGACGATTGAAGGTTTCCTCAGCATACAGATGCACATCCTCTCCATAATTTTCGAATCATTATCAATCATCATTATTATTATTATACTTTCCTCGAAAATTGCGCTGGTGGGATCATGTCCCTGAAGCTCCGATAGAGCTGCAGGAGCATAATTTCACCAAGAATCAATAACCAGAACAATCACTTTATTAGAATGGTCCGGATTGAGCCTGCTGAGTACGAAAAGAAAATCTTGATGTTTCATTCGTTTTTCTTCTCATTATTATATAATATTTCAACCTATGAAGTTGCACCTAAATCTTTGGGTTTGGGTTCGAGTCACCTACATTCGTACAGCACGCTGGCAGCACCAACCAATAACCACTTCCCACATCATGAGATGAGGGATCATTGAGTCCGAGAATCGTGTACCCTCAGTAGACGTAATAAACAAAAAATGACATTCTCATGCACTTTTCAGGCCAATACCGGACGTTATGTTGGTCGCTCTGTACCGAAGGCTCGATACACTCTAGGAGCGCGCCAGCATCATCAATCAATAACCACTTCTCTCACCGTGGGGTGAGTGGTCATTGGATCTTCGAATCATGAGTCCTAAGCAGACACTATGAGCCAATACTGACAGGCTTCTGCTTTGCCCGGCCAAGATTTCTGTCATAGCAAGCCAGAATTATCTTGAGATCCGAGAGTAAAATGGGCCAACACCAAGGACTGCAATAGTCAGAACAACCATCATAACACAGTGTTCTGGATATAATCTGCGAAATTCGAAGAGAAAATCTCAATATCTCATCCGTTTTCGCTCTTTTTTCTAGACGATATTCGTCTCACCCGAAGCTGAAACTTTCACCATAAATATCGAGAATAACTACATCAGCTTTGTTGATGGACCCTTCAGTTTCCAACTGCAGCTCACTCTACGTGAGGAAAGTGGAGTTCAAGTACTTTGATGAGCCAAGGTCTTCAAAGTTTTCAAAGCAGATCTCATGCATCGGTTTATCCTTGTGTATATGTCTCTCCGGCATCCAGATGGTGCAGGATGCTTCCATCCACAAGCTGTACAACAAGTTATTTCATTTTGTTCGTAGCTTGTAGATGAAATTTCATCCAATTAGTAAATTCAGTTTTATATATGGATGTAGAACCTGAAATTAACCTGATTTTGTCAATTTTATGGAGATCTTAAACAAAGACATATGTGCTATCTGACATCTCCAAACTGTATTGTCAAATCATCAAAAATGCTGGGCCACTGCAAATTGAGTTTGAATGATTTTATATCTATCAACGTATGGCACAGAATCTGCTCCTTATTTGGCAGTCAACTGTTTAAGGCAACCAGCTCCTCAAAACACGGATCTGAACCCAATAGCAAGTGAAGGGACCTTATTGACCTCCACTAAAATACAACTCGAAATGTTTTGCAAATATTTGTGTAGGCCGGCCAGCTAATTTCGATCCCGATGGATGAATTTGTGGTCTTACACACAGTTGTAACTACCAAGGAAAAAATTCCGAAAATGTACTCCATTGATAACAATTGTTATCATTGTTATATTCAAGTCTGAGGGAATTCCAAAGCACTATCCTACGATGCTGACGATTTGTTACCAATGTCAAACACCCCACTAATAAATATTCAGGTCGAGAAATAGTCTTAACTTCAATAAAAGACGGTAATTCAAATAAAGTTAATCAACTATTCAGTCTCATACCTCTTATCGATAAGAGTCGTTTATCGAGAGTGGGGTCTACAATAATCATAATTTGTTGAAAATATAAAACACCTTTTTTGGCTATGTTGCAAACAATCTCACAAGGTTAATATTAAGTCAGGTTATTAGTGAATGCAAATCCGCAGTTGTTGCTATCTTCGATAAGAAAACATCCATAGAGTGTGTTGCTTGTTTCAGATTACAACAAATTGGGTCGATTACCAGAAGGTAGCCTAACTCCATTATTTCCATTTGAAAAAGCATAAATTTACTATGATGGACTTGTTTCATGATTTTTGGTTTACAGTTCATTTGAAATTGAGAAACAGTGCACTTCGTTTTAGCTCTCTATTGTTGTTTTCCTGTAATCAATTATTAAAAATTGGATTTTCTAGGCCCGTGACGTCACCACCTTATTCTTGCTTCTTGTTCGATTGACCAATAGGAACAATACAAATAATCAACATTGCCAAATCGTAAAATTGACGATAGGATTACTATATTTTAGTTCTGTGATTGGATATTGATAATAATGATAATAACCTCATTCACTACGATATTTTGAATACAATAATGAGTACATGGTGAAAGTGTATTGGTTAAAGTGCACTTGTTAAAAATCAATATACTTGGCAACACTGCTGTAGACACGAACAATTTTTTTGGTCAACAGACACGCGGCCAATTCAAACTCTTGCTTCTCGAATTGTTCTTTTTCCGCAAATATTAAGAGATCTTGGGACCGATTAAGCTTGATGAGTATAATATACCCCTAACTCGATCATTCTATGAGCAAATCAGTATCATTTTCAATAGCATGAAACAAGCCTATCAAAGACCCCAAAACACGTAGTTACAAAGTTGCCAAATGCAACACATGCTCATTGTTTGCATTGTTAATCAACTATTATTGAAATATACATTCTAAAAATAATAATAATTATTCGCATTTGTGTGAATAACTGGTTCAGACATTTCGACATTTTATTTATCTCCGTGTTCGAATATCTTAAGATGGTTATGGATATAAACAAAACAAATGTCATTGAATAAATGATGTTCTATCTTTTTATTTTGATGTTTGCAACTATATTTCCAACTCGAGTATCAATGTTATCTCTGAATTTTTTTAATTAACAGCATGATAATGTCATAATTAATACTGAGTTAATTAACATATCAGTTAATTTCTATACCTTATTTGCCTTTGTCTCTAAACGAATCCCAAAGGTTGTATCTTGATTGCATACATCTAGAATGCGTAAACCCAAGAAAACGGTCTAGACTGCATACAAATATAAAAGGCGTTCACGCGTTCACGTTGTGTACACTTTTGAGGGATTACATTTTTCTTAAGTTATTTTCTCTCAAACTTTCTACATATATTGATAGAAAACTAACCTAACCTATAATATTACCTAGCTTATGTATTAAAAAAACTTTTTGAACAACCAAGGGTCTACAAAGTTGAAGAGGAATTTTTTTATCGAAGTGTCACCTAACCTAGCTCACCAAGTTGTAGGTTGTAAGGGACTGTGTAGTGGGCAAATTTTCATAAGTGTACGGCAACCCAACATGGTCAGGAATAGAGATTCCCTCCATTTGCGGGATGAACCTTTTTGTGTATGCAATTTAGACATATACACATTATATATTAGAGCAAGCTCTCACGACGCGACGGCCAGATCTTCGTTATTTTATAAAAGCTGAAAGGTTTTCTGTTCATGTCCCCTTTACAGGTGAGAACGACCAGCGACTATAGAGATTGGATTGTGGTTACTTGGGTAACCACAATCCAACAGATAGTAAATGTGTATAAAATAGTACCTGAAATTTGTTAAAGTATTAAGCCCAATTTTTTTAGATTTTCTTCGGGATAACTTTAGAAATCTCGTCATCCATTGCCGGACACTTATTACAGTTGCTAACCCCCTGCCAGACACCCCTAAACTGTAATAAATTGTAATTGATCTTTTGTTATAGTTTGAACGCTAAATTTTATATATGTTACTTGGGGACCTTTAAACAATGTTATCTCAATAGCCGGAAAGTTTCAATGGTTTTTAAATTTTGCCAGGCACATTGAAAGTCTGCTGTAGATGCAAGCGCGAATGCTTAGTCGATTACGATATTTTTAGAAATCTAATAAAAAATATTACGTTCATAACTATGTTATATAAAATGAAATATGTTATTTTAATATCATAAGATACAAAAAAAGTATGATTACATATAAAAAACATATTCATTCGTTTTTATAAACTTCATCATTGTCAAATACATAAACCTACGGATAACTACAACAGAAAAGAGGAGACAATAACGTTTAACCGGATTTGGAATCCCATACTCAAAGATGCAAAAGTGGCAACAGCGCAATGCAATGTTACGGCTCATAGAGACGACAGGTCACTCATTAATACGTCATTAACAGAATATAACACTTCGGCCAATAGCAACCCACCAACAAGAGAGACGGACTACCTGAGTCAGCACAAATATAACCTACGAACTAGAAATCATCAGTCATCGGTGAATCAACAAGATGGATAAACCTCTGAAGAAGCCAGTTACTCGTGCTGGCGAAACGTTAGGATGCAGTTTCAAGCTACGACAGCCTTCAAACATGAATGAAGATAGTAACGCTGTGAGGTGAAATTTGGCGGGCTACGTACATTCGGTTAGAGATTTATTTTTTGTTGGAACACTCATCTTGAACATATGTTCACAGTTTCAGCTGTTTAGTTTGTTGGTGAGAGGCATAAAAATTTGAATTGTTTTGCGTGTTCGGTGATTTTTTACTATCGAAAAAATTGGATGATACAATTTGCATCAAATTTCGTGTAAAAAATTGCATCAAGTGCTCAAAAAACACTTGAAATGTTGACAGTGGCATACGGTGATTGTACTGTGAGTTAGGAAAATATATACAAGTGGTACAAGTTTTTCACAGAAGGTCAAGAAGATGTGAATGACGACGTTCGCTTTTGACGCCTCAGCACATCAATAACCGATGAGAATGTTGAGAAAGTGAAAACAATTGTTATGGTGAATCGTGGAATCACTATTAGAGGAGTTGATGGGGTTGTCGGCATGTCGGTTGGCACATGCTATTCAATTTTTTTGTGAATTTTTGGTATAAAGAGTGTGGCAGCGAAGTTCCAAAATACAGAATTTTGACTAAAAAAACCGTCGCATGAGAATCGCTCAAAAATTATTGAATGACGTCAACGGCGATCCAGATTTGCTTAAAAGAGTCATAAGTGGTGACGAATCATGGGTATATGGTTATGACATCGAAACCAAAGTCCTATCGTCCCAATGGAAGAGGCCAGGGGAGCCAAGACCAAAAAAATCACGCCAAGTTTGATCGAATATCAAGGTTTTGTTCACTGTCTTCTTCAATTACTGTAGCGTAGTGCATCAGGAGTTCTTTCCACATGATCATACGATCAATAAGGAGTATTATCTTGGAGTCTACAAAAACAATTGAAAGGCGACTGGTACAATAATCTTTGATAGTAGCTCCGAGTTCTAAAAAGCAAATAAGTCTCTTCTGGTCAAGATAACTTCATTGCCTTCTCTGAATGCCTACTGCGATAAAAATTCCTAGGGTCAGAAAAGAACCCTACGAAACCTACCTTCAGCTGTGGATTATAAGTAGAAAAAGACGTTACATATCAGAACACAGGTCAAATCGTAGCATCAGGCATGCACACAGGAAAGGTACTCGCTTTTGAAGAAACAAAAATGCCTGACAGAAATTGAAGCTAATTTCAAGGATTATACGTATAGGGAGGCGATGGAAAGACTATTTCAAGCGGAAGAGAGAATAAATTCGGACTACAAGAATCCAACAATACACCAAGTGATAGAAATGAAACCAGATAGAAAAACAAGAGACTCGAATCCAAACATCAAACACAAAAACCTGCAGACCCCGGTCTACATAGCTTAGACATATTTATCGTTGGCCGTGTAAGCTCACATCCTTTGAGACCCTGTACATTTCATATGCTTTTCTTTTCAGTTACCCTCGTACGTACCACATACCTTACTATAATATTCATGACCAATCGATGTGATGATACAATTTTTTCCGGTTTATCAGTCTCCCCCAGTGAGCCTTGGGTCGCACTTGTAGGTACTTTCGCGCTCCTTTTATCGGGGCTAGGGCCATCTTGTTGGGATGCCGAGCTAGCTATAGCTTCATCTCTGAGGCATTGTTTCAATACACCCATGTCCATTAGGAGCTCTATCAGATTCAAAATAACTTCCAAAACTCTCAGGGTGCAAGAACTGCTTTCTCTAACTGAGGTTCTGTGGACTGCCTGAAAGGAATATTTCATGTAAGGAAAGGATAAGACCTATTTTTGCGAATGTGTGAAAAGAAAATCTAGTGAAAATTTTTAAAGAGAACGAAAGAATACTTTAAAGGAAAGATTAGTAATAAACGTGAAAAAAACTACTCAGAACATAAAAATGAAGAAAAAGTGGAACTAATATACTAGTTACTAAAGAAATCAGTAACCAACATCTCTCTCGAATAATTGATATGTAATACAAAATAAGATTTTATATTCCATATAATTAAATTACCAATCAAACAAGGCATCACAGATCCCTTTCTGTCTGAAAAAAGAGTTTATAGCGCCTTCTCTGACAAAAAGTAAGAGAGGAAACCTTCATAAATCAAAAGTATGTAAATTTATCGATTTACAATTTGAAGTTTGGAGTTACCGATGATAATATAAGAAATACAGATAATAAATATAGCTTCAGCTTACTTCAAAACCTTCGAAATATTATTCACAGATCTCTTTTGCAGCAAGGTTTTTTATTGCAAGTGAGTTTTTGAAATTTAATGAAATAGGCAAATCATAAATCCTTCATGACAGTGATGAAAAATGAATTTTCTAGAAAAATAACCTCAAGGGTCTATTTTAGGCCCATTATAAGTTATTAATAATAAATTATAAAATTCACAAATGAATAGTTCCGAAAAATCATAAGATTCAGGCGTATGTGGATTATAATCAACTGTATATTCATTTGGATATGAAAGATATCCAACATACCGAAAATTCCATAAAAAGTGACTTGAAGTCATTTTGCGACATCTCCAAGAAACACTTTAAATTGAAATTTAGTGAATTTGACATGGTGTACTATTCCTACGAGTACCTACATATAAGTCAATGCAAAAATGTTCATTGATTATTCATATTACTACTATTATCATTTGTAGCTGGAATAAAACAATTG
>WOGR01008815.1:0-11654 GCA_015342045.1 Leptinotarsa lineolata | reverse complement strand
CCCAGTCCACATCCGCTTGTCCTTCTGACAATGACAGCCGAAAGGGTAAGGGAGCTAGGCTCCAAACCTGTCTGTAAATCAAGATGCGAACAGCTTTTATTTCATTTCATTCGTTCCACGATTTGTCAATTATTAATGAAAACACGTCTTAGAGCCCTTTTTGGTATGCCGCCATATTTGTTTCTTCTCTCCCACTTACTGATGTCATCACCTTACCACTCATACATATTACTGTTCGTCTCACTCTTACACACGTCAGTTATTAATACCTATAGTGCCCGTTTGACATGCCGTAGTGTTTAATTTTTTCTTTGTCAATAAATTAATCACGCTTTCCCTTTCATTTGATGTGTTGTACGTCACGATCCGAATATTATCAAGGAAGAAACTGCTCAATGCCTTTTTGGCATGCTGTTATCTTTGTTTTTCTCTACTCCACGCTGACTTCTTCGCTTTCTCACTTATACGCTCGTCTGTCTCTTACCCACATCACACCTATCTTGAGTTGGGTGTTCCAGTTGCAAAATGAAGGTAAGATTTTCTTATGGAAATTTACATGAAAAAACAGCCATACTATATGAATATTCTTCAACTCTTCCGTATTTATGGACCCATGTCAGGTAAAATTTTTCTGGTTTCAACTATTTGCCTCGCGGTGAAATCTGCAGAAAAAGAGAGAAGACGAATCTTGTTCATTGAAGCTTGGCTTTGTAATAACTGATCTTGAACAGCTTTGTTTATCTTTGATATTCGGGGATTAAGTGTTCTGTCAATTCCACAGAGAGCGTCTTCATAAGGACAGATGCCACCGCCCCCACTTACTCAGGCTTGCGGTTAAGTTTAGCACCACAACGCTCTTTGGTGTTGGGTTACGAATGTATTGTCATTAGATTCTGGTTTCAATAAGAGCAGTACCATCATCAGCATAGTAGAATTTTATCCTCAAAGTTATTTATTTTTGTCATACTATTGATAAAAAATGAAAACAGGAAAGGTCCTAACACCGTTCCTTGTGGTACTCCAGTTTTCATAGTCGAATCGCTGCTCATTTTGTTTGCAATTTTGTTTCGTCGAATTAGTTCCAATATATCTGCAGTCCTTCGAATGCTTCAGTTAGCAGTTGATGATTTACTGTGTCGAAGGCCTTGGCCAAATCCTTAAAAACTGCTAGCCACTATTCAATAATTCCATTATGGTATTTTTAGTATTTGGTTTTTTGATAAATCCGAATTCAAAATACAATGATTCATTCCAACTGGAGGTATCAATAAATATAGGTATCACCCCGTAAGAAACCAAAATATTTTTCAACAAGACGGTGAAATAATTCAAACGACAGTTTCAAATTCTAGAGTGGTTCACAATTTATATATTAACGTAGACTGGTTCAATTTTCTGAAAAGTACCCTGTATACATTTACAAACAATGAAAGCAGTACTTGAGTTGGAAACACCAAGTTGTTCTCCACAAGATTACGCGTCTTACTCTGTTTCCTTATGATTGCATAACACTCAGGTAAGAGGGGATCATTACCGAAGAAATGTTTATAATCGGTAGAGAGAGAGAAAGTCGAGGGGATCGCCAAGAACCAGCGACATGTCCAAGAACAGCACCATTCTGCATAACAGTGTCACCTCTGAATCTTCAACTTGCGATTATTTCATTCGCGTATAATACGATCGGTCAAGATGCCAACCCTTAGGTTACTCCTAGCGTTGGCAATCGTAGGGGGTGCGTTTTCAAATTCAACTTCCCCTTCAAGTTTCAAAAATAATCACCCGGAGTACAGTGAGGGTGCGAAGGACCCCTTACCACTTGTTAATGATAGTGTTAGTGATTTAAATAAATCTTCCCCAATAGCGAAAGAAAGCTTGGCCAAGGTTTTAGACTTTTATAACACGGAGCTTTTGGCTGCGAGGTGGGGTAACTTTAATGTGAAATTGACGCAGGGATGCCAAAAAGACGTGGGGGCTTACATCGAAGGGCTGAAAAAAGCTGAAATCTGGGCGCTCAAAAGTAAGTTGATAACCTGAAATGAAAAATCATTGCATGAACGTATGCTTCACTCAATTAGTAACAAATGAACATATTCAGATATTTAACAACTTCATTCCCAAAATAACCAAATAACACCCCTTGCTAGGAATCGCACCTTAGAAGATTGAACCTTGTTAATTCATAGCTCACTCAAGTTTCGACTTTTTGGAATTGTCGTTCTTATAAGGTCGATCATTGGTCTTTCCATTTCAACCCATTAGGTTTCCCTATGATTTATTTTCATAAAATACAAGGTGTTACTTAATAAAATGATAATATTTAAGTAGTTTGTTTTTTTTTCTATTGAAAAAACTTATAGACAACTGACTACAAGGTACTCAAGCTTCAAATAATTTGGTTTCATGATAAATTTGGTATGATCGTAGATATTTTGTAGTGTGCATTGAAATATATTTTTTGCTGTCTAACATTATTTTCATCTTTGCCACAGGTGTCAATCATTTGAAAGAGAAAAATGATACGGCATTGCTGTGAAAATTATTTTTGAAATCTTCATTATTTTTTGAGCAGATCTGTTGTCGGATTTTTTTTCTTTTGGCTTACGGTTTACGTATGAAAAAATAAAGTTCGTTATTTGCATCTCGCGTACAAACATTTATTCAACTTTAATCAATCATTTATCTGAGAGAATAATTTTCTGACGATAAAATTATTCATTTAACTTGATTTAATTGCATTTTGTAGTGCTATCACAAAATTACTGTGATTTCACAAAAAATTACTCGAATCACTTTTTGTTTACCCCCTGAAATATGCATGTCTTCTTTTTTTTCATGAACTCGCGTAGTTTTTGAAAAATGCCGGAATAGTTTCAGTAGAAATTAAGATGCTGTTTGTCAACTGCTTCTCAGTATGGATTGGCGCGCTGTGTACCAGTGTTTTGAGATAACTCTAGGGAAATAATTTGAAGTGTTGAGATGTGGCGATCTAGGTGGCCATACTTGTGGTCCAAATTCAGAACGCTGATGCCCCGTCATGTATAAACAATTTAACGATTTATTATTGAAATAGAAACATCATCTATCAAAGCTGACATTTTTTTTCAAAAATCTGTCGGTAATCAGACTTCTTCAACCTCTCATCAAGAAAATAGAAAATTTCATTAGTTCGGACTTCCATTGTCTAATATGATATATGTAATATGATTTGAAATCTCTGAAAGAGCAAACGAAATCGATTAGTTACATATTTATAACTCAAAAACGGCTGAACCGATTTGGCTGAAAATTGGTGTGGAGGTAGCTTAGAACCAGAAGACGAACATAGGATATTTTTTATTCCGTAAAAAAGAATAATAATAATAATGATAAAAGAACTCAAGAACGACTGGACCAATTTTCATGATTTTTGTGATTTTGGATTTGTCTTAATCGGGAATAGGGTGATAAGTATTGAAATATTTATCAATAAAAATAGGTAATAATAATAAAATATAATAAAAGAACTCAAGAACGGCTGGAATGAATTTTATGATTTTTATCTTTTTGGATTTATCTTCGCCGGGAACAAGTATTGAAAAATGATATTTCTTCAATAAAAATAATAATAATGAAAGAACTCAAGAACAGATAAATAAATTTTTATGATTCTTGTCTTTTTGGATTTGTCTTTGTCGGGAATAGAATAATAAATATTGAAAAATTATATTCCATCAATGAATATAATAATGATAGTCGATATTTGTCGTGGAGTTTTCAGCTCCTGGCGAGACGAAAATCGTCCGAAAAGAAGAGGAAAAACGGATAAAATATCGAGATATTCTCTTCTAACTCCGCAGACTATATCCAGACCAATCTTTCAAGATGGTTGTTCTGATTATTGGAGTCCTAAGTGGAATGATGCTCTCTCTACTCTTGAATCTTAAAATCATACCGGCATACTAAGGCGGATATCTTAGTCGGACAGATGCAGAAGGCTGTCATTCTTGGCTCATTGCGCTTGCTCAGGGCACATGATTCTCGGACCTAATGATCACTTACCCCACGGTGTGGGGAGTGATCGTTGGTTGATAATGCTGGCGCGTCCTCCCGAATGTATCGGGGCTTCGAGGGATAGGGCCTAACCAGCGCACACTACGGTGAAAAAAAAATAAGAAAAAAATTTAAAAAAATGAATAAAAGTATTCAAGAACGGCTGGACCAATTTTTATGATTTTTGTCTTTTTGGATTTGTCTTCGTCGGAAATAAGTATTGAAAAATAATATCAAATTATCTAAATGAACTTTTCGTACACCCACGTACTATAGGAATGGAAGAAAAATGATATCTCATGAATGAAAACAATAATAATAATAAAAGAACTCAAGAACGGCTGAACCAATTTTTATGATTTTTGTCTTTTTTGATTTGTCCTCGTCGGGAATAGAATAATAAGTATTGAAAAATGATATTTTGTCAATGGAAATAATAATAATGGGAGAACTCAAGAACATCTGGACCAAATTTTATGACTTTTGTGTTTTTAGATTTGTCTCCATCAGAAATAGTTCAGAAAACATAAAAAAATCCACATGAGTATTTGACTATGAGAAAGCTCTGTTCAAAGTGGGTGCCGCGCGAACTCACTGTTGAGCAAAAACAAGAAAATTTTGATGATTCTGAGCAGTGTTTAGCCATGTTTAAACATAACAAACCGGGATTTTTGCGTTGATATGTGATAATGGATGGAACATGGATCCACCATTTCACTCCGGAATCAAAAGGTCGTTATTTGATAGCAACTGGTGAACCTCATACAAAGCCTCCGGAAGCATAACAATCGGCTAGAAAGGTTATGGCCTCGGTATTTTGGGATGTGCATGATGTAATATCCATTGACTATCTTGAGAACGAAAAACCATCAATAGTGAATATTATATAGCGTTATTGGAGCGTTTGAAAGCCGACATTGCAAAGAAACTACCGCATATGGAAGACAAAAAAATGTTTCCACAAGGGAACGCACCGTGTCACAAGTAAATCAAAACGATGGCAAAACTACATGAATTGAACTTCAAATTGCTTCCACATCCACCGTATTTACCAGATTTGGCCCCCAGCGACTACTGGCTGTTCGCAGACCTCAAAAAATGCTCACCGGTAAGAAATTTCACTCGAATTAAGAGGTTATTGATGAAAATAAGGCCTATTTTGAGGCAAAAGATGAATCGTTCTACAAAAGTGGTACTGAAATGATAGAGCAGCGCTGGAATGATTGTGTGGCTATTGATGGAGATTACGTTGATAAATAAGGCCAATTTTTAACAAAAAAAACACGTTTTCTTTCTTAGGCCCGGGGCTTTTCAGCCCATTTAATTATATTAAAATATTTCAAGCCAAGTTACTTCACGATGTTTCGATTGTTAGCATCCACAATCGTCTTCTAGGTAATCATTCTCGCCTCCCCGATTATTGTGGATTTTTATCACTGTTCAAATAATAGTTATATAAAAGTTAGTGGGGAAAATACGTTTTATCTTTCAAATGACAAAGTAAAAATACGCTCCCAAACTATGACCCTAAAAACCATTTTGGTCTCTTCTAATTATCAATAACTTGTTTTCCTCTTGTGAAATGTTTCTACCAATCCCAGATTCATTCGAAATACACATTTCACCGCATCTAATTCTACAATCATCTACTTTCATCATAATTTTGCTCACGTAATCCAAAATATATTAGCTATTAACTTGTTCAAGTGCGACCGAGCCAATATATTTAATTAACCAGTTATAAAACCCGTGAAATTTAAATTTTGAAGCAACCTGAATATATGGTAGAATTTTCCGGAACATCCGTTATTCTTTTTCAGTGATCGTCAATTCCCTGCTTGTTCAAATAACCCTCTGTCAAATTTCACACAGCTTAGAAGGTTAAATGATAAAATTCAAACGATGTAAGGCATGACTATTAAAATACAAAATGTCCTCTCTAGTTCGTTTTGTCATGAAAGATTTTTCGAAAATGATTCGATTTAAAGTTTTTTCAACAAAAACCGGCTACGGAAATTGGTCTTGTCCATTTTCAAACCGATTTTATTATTGAACTTTATGCCCCAGGAAATGATAATCTACATTAATTTTCTGAAGATTTGCACCATACGGGAAACTTTTTTATTGTCCATTTGTCAGAAAATTTTATTCTTGATAAAAATTGGTGCATTGCGAGAAATTTGGATTTAAGTTGTCAAAATTCTAAATTTCCGAATGGCGTCCAGGGGAGAACAAAAAATAGAAATTCTGATCAAGAGTAAACTACCCTTATTTTCGACATTACCAGAAAAGTTTATTCAAAAAAATTGTTTGGATTTGACAACAATATTCAAATTTGAAATCACACCCACCTACGTAACGAAACAAAGAAAAAATCATTTTTTGTTATGTTAGGCATTTGCACCGAGTGCAACTCAGTCGCACCGAGTGCAACTCAGTTGGACTCGGTGCGAATCCAAGGTAATTCAGAAGAGATATAAGAAGTACATGGTTGATGCGGTCAAACGCCTTTGAGTAATCGAGTAGAATTAGAAGGCAGAGTTTATTATCAACTATTGACCTTTGGATGTCATCAACTACTTTTAGTAATATTGCAGTTGTGCATCTAACATTTGCTCGGAAACCAGATTGACTAGGTGGTAGAATATTGAATTCATCTGAATAATTTTCTATAAATGAAAGTCCGATTTTGCGTTTTAGAAAAACCTACTTTACATGCCTACTATAGGCGATGATCAGTAAAAATCAACCGTAGTACAGTCGCTTATATTCAGTGTTTCAGAACAGATAATAAGATTTAGGAGCGTGCTGCTAGTCGTACTTTGAAGAGTCGATACATCAATCATTTTCTTCAAATCGAATGAATCTAAAATATTGTTCATCCTAACGCACGGAATACTCACTGGATCTGAAAAATCTATGTTGGGATCACCAGCACAAATAATATGGTTAAATTTGGGACCAAGAGTAGATAGGCACTTCTCAAACTCAGATGAAAATTTAGGCATGGGAAAATTGGGCGGTCTGTAAAGCACGCTACGGTGTTCAAAAGAAAACCATAATTGGTCTGTATTAACAATCTGTACATTTTTCATCAAGCTACCCTTAATTAATTTTTTTTATATAAACAGCTACACCACCACGACCTCCTTTACTTCTGTCCTTCCTCATCAGTTCGTACCCTGGCAATATAATGATGTCACTGAGTATTTCCTTAATCAACCATGTTTTGGAAACGGTGTTCGGATATGTTTCCGCGGTTAGCAATTTGATATACTGTTGTCCGGGTTGAACTGCGTCGGTAATTTTCATCTTTTTGGCGTTTCGGCTTCTATGAAGCCATTTTCAAAAACAAATTGCGTCTGGAATTACATGACTCGAAAACGGGGACGTAATCACTCTGACTTCCAAGTCTCTTCACTGACTCCAAGTGAACACTGACCACTTCGTTGTTTGGGGCCACTATTTATGTTGTTCAACAGGTATGAAGTAGAGATATCACAATAGGTATATACCATCATAGATACCCGCAATCCGTATTATTCAGAAATATTACTAGAATTTCAATGATGTTAATAACCAAATTGCAAACAATTTATCGAAATTACTTCAATTTGAAAATTTGGACGCCCTGGACGCCCCATCACATCAACAACCGATGAAAATGTTGAAAAAGTGGAGAAAATTGTTATGGAGAATCATCGAATAACTATTAGAGAAGTTGCTGAAGATGTCGGCATATCGGTTGACTCATGCCACGCGATTATTATGGAAATTTTGGGCATAAAGCATGCGGCAGCGAAGTTCGTACCAAAATTGCTGAACTTTGACCAAAAAAATCGTCGCATGAACATCGCTCAGGAATTGTTGTATGACGTCAACGGCTATATAGATATTCTATAAAGGGTCACATCTATGAAAGTGAATAAGTTTATTGGTGCATTTTTGTTTGTCCAAAGTAGGCGGTGAATCTAAGTGAATTGAAAGTCTTCTCTGTCAACCATTTGATACTTGACAAAGTCAGCTTAATAGTCAGAGATATATCCTAGTATCGGCGTTGAAATTACTGTGACTCTATCATCTCACAACAGAATCAAAACGATCGTCATCTGAGTCGACTACACGTGATGAACCCTCTTCAAAGCGTGCAAAGATGCAACAGTCGGCTGGCCAGTATTTTGGGATGAACCCGCTTACAGAAAATGATGTAATAGATATAATTATTGGTCTAAAAAACTCTTGTGGTATTGACAATATATCTAACAAATTACTTAAACAATGTCAAAAGGAATCATTCCATTCATTAACTTATCTTATAAACCTATCTACAGAAAAAGGCGTCTTTCCAACAAATTTAAAAATAGCAAGAGTAACACCTATCTTTAAAAAGGAGATAACAATGACCTTAACAACTATAGACCTATAAGTGTGTTAGCCAGCATATCTAAGTTTTACGGATTGAATATCAAATTTCAACTAACCAGTTTCTTCACATCAAATAAGTTATTATCATCCTCGCAACACGGTTTTACAGCTAAAAAAAGTATTCCAAAACAAAATAATTCAATCTCTTGATAATAAAAAACTTGTTATTGGCCTCTTCATAGACTTTTCTAAAGCTTTTGACTGTGTTAGTCATGAGATTCTAATATCAAAGTTGTCGAGGTATGGACTGAGGGGAACGCCATTTAGCCTGCTAGAATCTGACAGATAGCAAATCGTTAAAATAAACAACAATAACAATTAACCCCTAGGCATTACGCAAGGTGTCCCTCAAGGATAAATATAAGGCCCCCTTCTATTCATAGTATTTGCCGGTGACCACATATAATATTTGAACGAACACAATAAAATTATTACAACATTTTATGCAGACGACACAACATTTCAATTATGGAAGAAGATTTAGTATCATTAAAATTATTGGCTGAAACTACCTATGGTAAGGTGATAACATGGTCAGACAATAATCATCTAATAATTGATGAATCAAATACTGAGGATTTGTTCAAATAGTCGGGAACACCACCAAATTTTGTTATTTGAAAATACCAACAACGTCGTGTCTACTTCTGAATCTATCAAAATGCTGGAAATTACCTTTGATTCAAAGCTCTCATAGATTTCACATATTTTTATTGTCTGCGGCACACATAGAAAAATATGTTATGCACTGCCTTTATACTTTGCCCACTTCCATTCTCATATGAGATACAGAATTTTAAACTAGGGAGCAAGTTCCTCTGTACAAAGGGTGTTCTTATTACAAAAATACGCAATCAGAATCATTGCAAAAATGAGTAGGAGAGAACCATGCAGGGAGATTTTCAGAAAAATTAATATTTTGACTATTTTGAGCACATAAATCCTCGCAGCGTGTTGTTTCATTTTCAAAAATAAGGCCACTCATAATGCCATCAGAACACACCATGAACATGATACTAGACGGAAAAATCTTATTTTACCCCACCGGCATACCACCGTCCGGTATCATAAAAACTTTAATACATTGGATGCAAATACTATAATTTTCTGGCAGATCACATAAAGAATGCAGCTTCTTTGACAATTTTCAAAAATCTCCTGAAAGAACATTTACTCCGTAAAAACTGCTACACCATAGAAGAATTTTTTATATAGGAAACTTGAATTTCAAATGGAATATGTAGGCAATATGCGAATATGTATATGCGAATTGATGTGTATTTATGTATGTTAACATGTATGTGTATTTACATTTATGTGAATATTTATAACAATTTTTTCAACCTGTATTGTATTATGCTGTTATATTACCTTTTGACATTTTTCACAATTTTCCTGTGTTTTTTCTCAAGTTAATTGTTGAAATTAAGAAATAAATGAATAAATAAATATTCATCGACTATTTCGAAAAAGTAAAAAAACCATCAACAGCAACTATTACATAGCGTTATTGGAGCGTTTGAAGGACGAAATCACCAAAAAAACGGCTACATTTGAAAAAAAATGTACTGTTACATCAAGACAGTGAGCCATGTCACAAGTCAATGAAAGCGATGGCGAAATTGCATTAATTGGGATTCGAATTGCTTTCGTATGCACTGTATTGTCCAGATCTTGCCCCAGCGACCTTTTTCTGTTTCAGACCTCACGAGAATGCTCCCTGGAAAGAAATTGAGCACTGATGAAGAAGTAATCGTCGAAACTGAAGCCTATTTTGAGGCTAAAGACGAATCTTAGTATAAACAGTTGTATCGCACTTGAAGGCAACTCTATTGAATAATAAACTCCAATTTTAGCACAATTTTTTTTCCATGTTAGCCTACGAACTTTCCAGCCTAAGTGTTAGAGTTGGATAATTGGCAATAGTTTTCAGGTCGAAACTTGTCACCCTTACAAAAAAAACTCAAGGTGTATTTGAATTTTTGAAAAAAGTTATTCAGTGTAATAAACTCTATACGGCCTACTTTGTATTTATAAATTCATTACTAGAGACCAGGAAGTTTGGAATCAATTATTGTTACATTCACTGGTCGCTGACATTTCAGGTAAATATCATATAATAAAAGCCAACTGTTTCTTAATGAAGCAATACTCTATTCAGTTTTCAGCTGATGAACTTTCGTTTCTTTAAAATAGATATTTCACAAAATCTTGCAACTTTCCGATTCGTTTCAATTAATATAATTCCATTATCATTTGCCAAAATTTTGTTGTAATAATTAATGCATCGGGGTTCCTCGACAAATATAGAAAGCAGGTAGTTCTACGTTCATTTCAAAGAAGACCTTGTTTGGATCATTGAATATGGAATTCTAGAGAAACATTACCGAATATTTAACAAGGATCCAAAGTAAAGGAAAACCTAATTGCTTCATTTGGATGACGAGAGACATAGAAAGTATAAATATTTGGTCTAATTCACTGAAAAAATACACAGATTTGTGATTCAGAAACTTGAGTTGATTCCTAGAATCATTCACCTATCACTGTTCAGATGTCGATTTCAATATCTTATCCTGATTGGAATATACGATAGGTTGCCTTTTATGTTTCGGGATTTGGCAACCCTAGTGTAACTGACAGCTCTATCGTAAAGTTGGACATTTTTGAGATTATACGTACTCAGATCGTTTTGACATACGAACGCTATTTATGTTGTTTACAGTAACTTGAAAGATACATCTCGGCCCAAGAATGGAATTAAATCGTGAACATTTTCGTGCGATTATTTTTTACAACTTTCGATGTGGATTAACTTAATTCAATTTTTGACGATGAAGCTTAATCAAGGACCAGTGTTTATCGATGGTATGGTGAATTCAATCGTGGTCGTAGTTCACTCCAAGACGAATTTCGTGAAGGTTGTTCAAAATCGGTTGTTCCGAAAACCATTGATGCTGTGCGCGAACTGATATGGCAAGATCGTCATGTGACCTATCGTGAGATTGAGACAACCTTAGGCATTAGTGGGACCAGCCTACATTCAATATTGCATGAACATTTGACTGTCAAAAAATTTGTTCGCGTTGGATCCTACACAATTTGTCAATCGCTCAACAAAAGGCTCGTGTTGATTGGTCAAAGAAAATGCTCAAAAAATACGATCTCGGGGCTTCGAAACACTTCGTGATATGTGATGA
>WOGR01008814.1:0-11654 GCA_015342045.1 Leptinotarsa lineolata | reverse complement strand
CCAACAATGGCGTCCGCGTACCTTCTTTGTGGACGGTCGTTGTCAGCACGTCCGTCCACCACCATGTCAGACACGAAACTGTAAGATTCAATTTCTGACCTTTGATAGAAAATACATGACGTGGCTGTTATTTTTTTTTCCATATTTGAGTTGAAAAATATATAGTGTAGAACTACATGATGATATTTCGTCATCTAGAAATATTCCATATGAGATTCAGTTCAGATCTTATCCTCTATCTCTTTTTCTTCACATCAAAATTACATCACTTCAGGATAGTTTCCAGCCCAAGATTCAACTTTTGAGGATTGTGATTGTTATGAAGACTACAGCTCGTTGAATATCAAACCAATATTTCTTGTGGCTCTAACGAATTCAGGTTCAACAAAAATATTTTATTTCGTCAAAATCATCTAAGAAATATTATCATAGTTGTCACGAATAATGACGATTAAAATAATATTTGCGGACTGGATTGAGATATCGTTGCGCATTTCATCGATATGAGAAAATTTATGCTCCCAAGTGACATGGAATTCAATAAGTTAACGAGAAAAACAATGAAGTAGCAAAAACCATCATTTGAAATCGATTAAGAGTCTTCCATATAACGGTCATTTTAAATTAAAAGCTCGACATGTTTGTTTTCAAATATCAATATATAGTTGACAAGAATTTACTAAACTGGCTGATAACCAGTGTGTATCCCTAACCTCTCGTCAACAATCTATTATTATTGTCATCTCATTTTCACGAGGACTGGCCTTTCAGCTCTCCAAACTGCAGAAAATATGTTTCTCCTTCGAGCTTTCATAAGTCTCCACTCTAACTTATTTCAGCGTATCATGTTAAATCTAAATTAAACCGTTTCTCAGCGTCGTTTTTCCCTTCTGTACACCAAAACGGGTACGGGTCTTTTTCCATTTCAGCTCTTGGATGATGAAAGATAATTTTCAAAGATCGTTTTATCTCTTCCGCAACTGGACCCGACAAGGTTATTCTTTGAACGAGATAGAGCGTACTCATGGAGTTAAAAGCCCAGAAAGGCAAATGCTTCTCATGCTGTTTTCAAATCCAAATTTGAAAATGACGACTTGTATACGAGGATATCCAAATCTACCCTACGTGTTAAAGAAACTCAAGCTCTGGGTGAATCAGAAGAATGTATATTTTTCTCGATTTGTCAGAATTTTTCGACACAGTGTTGTATAGCAATTTTTTGCAAAACCTGTATTGTTACGGTATATGAGAAACAACCAACTGAGAAGTAATTCTAGGGAAGAGAAAGTAGTAAATTCTCAGAGTACTGTCTTAGAGCCAGTTTTGTTTTTGATATATATGTATAATAAACGTTCTATCAAATATTTCAGTAGGCAATATCTCTTATGCTGATGACAACGGTTATGCTTCAATTAAGGAAGTTTTGTTGTATAGAGTATACTCAAATTCTGAAAAAATCTTGTGAGGGATATAGATAATTAGCCTTGATGTTCATTCAACCAATTTTGTAACTTTCACTATACTTTATAATGAACAGTCTATTGACAACACGCTAAGTATACGTTGCTCACTATATAAAGACCATAGTAGAATATTTTGATGAAATGGTAGATCAGCTTTCAAATGTTAGGAAAATTGTGAGATGAAAAAGCTTTTCACTTTGAAAGACATCTTAGAAGGAGAAAAATTCATTTTCAATAAAAACTCTGTCGACAAAATATCTGTCGAACATATTTTCCAGTATCTTGAAAGCAGCTGTGGGTCAGTCAGCGGGAGAAATGGTCACTTGTGGGGTTCCACAAGGGTCTATACTTAGCCTCGTACTATTTAGTATATATACATGTAATTTCATTTTGAGCATCACAACATGTTGAGTCCACTTTCATGCTGATGAAACGAAGCTGTATCACTCATTTGCTTCAGAAGATTGGTTTTCTGGGTCAAAAAGTTATATCTGAAGATATTAACCGATTTGTAGAGGAAAACCAACGCACTCAAGACTGAAGTCATGATATTTGGGAAAAACAAACATCATATGGAAACCATTATCAAAATCAAAATTCGAAATGAAAAGTTACTGTTTACAAGTGATGCAAAGAATTTAGGTTCACACTTAGATACAGAACTTCGATTATTAAAACATATTGACTCAATCACTCAAAAAAAAACTTCAAGTGATACACTTTTCCAGAGTAACTTCAACTTTTGTGATGTACTGTATCGAATATTTCCAGATTATAACGATATTAGTCTTATAGAAAGAATTCAGAAATTGTATCTCAGATTGATCTATGGTATTCGCAAATATGATCCAATATCTCATAAGCTAAGATACGCCAAATGGTTAAAAATGCAAGATCGTCAAAAACTTCATTTTCTTATTTCAACCCATTCAATAATCAATAAACACTATCCCCCATATCTTCACAATGAAATAAAATATAGGACAAATATTCATAACCTTAATTTACGTCATAGGGGTCATATCTCACTTCCACCTCACGAAACTTCTCTGTTCCGAAGAAGCTTTACATACGATGTCTTCAAGCTTTATAATGAGATAGACCCATCACTCCATACTATGAAACTATATTCATTCCGAAACAAAATGAGATACAGGCTCTTGGCCAAGTATGAATAACTCAATATTTCCACATGTAATATTTACTTCAACATTTCTGAAATTGATTCTTTTTCCACATATTTTAAAAAATCCAGATAAATGTCAAATTCAAACCTTTTACCCCGACCCCTTTCGATTTGGCTGAAACTTTTTTATATCTATCAAAGATGCTCTTCAAAATTTTTTACAAATTTCTTAAACTACCGAAAAAATTTAGGATTTTTTTTTTAAAAAACCTCTCATTGATTTTGAAGTAGAGATAATTTTGTGAAAAATCAATTTATTGGGTAGTTTTTTTTTGAGAATTTTTTATTTTGAATGTACTTTTATTTTTTATTCCATTCAGTAAGGGTAACGTCAATAAATATTGTAGGAATAGAGTTCCTTGAAATTTGGTACGAATTATTGATGAGGTATTCCTTCGGGTCCAAACGAGATGATTCACAAATTCAACAAAAATCAACTTCATAAAAGTTATCGTTCAATTTCATGATTTTTGTTTCATTTATTCGGCATGATAATTTCCATTCTCGTATTTTATCGCGGAAAAAATTCAGCAAAATTAGTGGGGACGTTGAAAAATTTGCCAAATTCGATGTTTGCTTTTTCACTGTGAACTTCAAAATCAGCTGATTTTTTCGATATAAGTCGATGAAAAGTTTTCGTTCAACATATTTAAAAAACTCTACCCTATCACTTAGCTAAATTAACCTAGCTCGCCCTCATCCGTCAATCTGCCTGCAAATAAAGTAACATAAGTTATTGCATCAGTTCCAGTCACCCACTGGAAACTTCTACGTGAATCCTACTCACATCATTATCAATCCTGAAAAGTTCACAAAACTGTCACCAACTCAAAAACTCCTATGAACATCTCACAGAAACATTCCCCGACAGTAACATCGCCGATATCCACATCCATCCATAGCAATCCATCGGAAAACTTTCACACGAAAACTTTCGCGGACATCGATGCGTTTTTCCGCACTAGCAGCGTCGCGACGTTGAGATCAGGCGTCGAGGGCGTTGCGGCGGTCCACGAGGTACTGCTGGGCCGACCCAGCCTCATCGCGCGGAGCGCCCCATCAGCGCGCGGACGACTTGGAAACTACGAAGGGCTTAGTTTATTGCCGAGGAAAGATTTTCCAAACCCCAAGAAAAAGGACTGAGTGACAAAATCGAAAGAAAGGTTGAGTTTTTAGTGTGTGGTTTGAATGATAAGAAGTCGAGATATCCGAATGTCCGAAAGGAAGGAAATTTCTGGAAAACACGATTTCAGATTCGATTTCAGTTCGACGTCAATTCTGAAGAATTTTGTATGTTTGCTGATTGATCATATTCATCTTCTAATTTGAAACAGAACTAATTTTAGTATAGTTTAGTTTTTGAAATGAAAGGGATTCTGATCCAGAAAAAGGAGTATCCATTAGTCGCATAGACAACAGCTTATTCATTTTCTCATCTTGCCCTCTTGCACTTGAGAGTTACACTATAGTTAGTACGACTCCGCAAAAAACCAACCATTTCCAGCGTTATAATTATATACTTCAGACGGAATCAGCGCATAAGAACCGAAAACTATTCCACCCCAGTTTTTTCATGAGATACTCTTGAAATAACCTCAATGATGATGTAATTGCATGTTGCAACCTCATGCTATATTGTTTCAACTGAAATTGTTTGAACATTTTCATGAATTCTGTATTGAAGGACGAATAAAAGAGGTTGTGTGACTTTACAGGATAAAGTTTGTATTTTTGAAGATATGAATTTTTGATAGTTCGAAAAATCCGAAATATGGGTGATTTCCACTCATTGAAAATATATTCAAAAAAATATTTTTTTTTTCAATAACTATACAATAGTTGATAATATCCTCAATTAGGATTTGGAAAAAATCTCAATGTTTATACCTGTTTTTTATTTGTATATTACACGTACTCACCAGTATTTCCATTTTAAATTCTCTATGTAGTCAACAATATTGTCACAAGAACAAACAGAGATCTTGAAGTGATTATATACATCCTTAAACCTTAAAAAAACTACAAAGGAAAAACAAGAATATTTTTCTGACTTAGACATAATAATATACACACCATCATGAACATATAAGTATTTTTCATTTTATTATTTTTCAATCTTTCTAATATAGAATTGTGATTCCAAAAACCAGTATGGTCAATTATTGTTGACAAAGAAGCATCAATTACTATAATAACAAATGACTTATATGAACTCATAAAAAAATTAGTTTTGATTACGAAAACCTACGAAAACCTGATGGTTCCTTGTGCTCTACAGACATCGAATCAGCTGGAATTTTGGTTGACTTTTTCACAAGCTCCTTCACAATCGAGTTCCGAAATGACCAATTACCGGGAATTATAGCAGAATGACTGCGTGATAATCTGAACCATGTGACGACTACTTCAGAAAAAATCAAAAATCATTTATTGAACATTGAATTGAATCCATCTCCTGGTTTGAATGGAATCTTCCCCTTCTTTCTCAAGAACTTTGCTGAAAATCTCTGGCCACCGTTGTCAATAATCATGTCAGTCTCTTCCGCAAAATCTCGAATCCCACGGGCTTGGAAGAAGGCGTCTGTCAACGCTGTTTTCAAAACAGATGATAAATCAATCTAATCAACTACAGGCCCATCAGTCTTCTATTCGTACTTTTCAAAGTAATGGAATCAATAATTGTAGAAGATGTGTCAGAATTTTTTATAAAAAACGCTATCATTCCATTGGAGCAACATGGTTTCGTCAAAGGTAAATCCAACACCAGCAATCTTCTACAGTGCATGAACGATTGTACGACAGCTTACGATGAAAAAATACCGACAGCTATTGTTTATCTTGACTTTGACGAAGCTTTCGCGAGGGTCCCAGTGAGGAGTATAACGCACAAACTTGACACACTCGCTATTCGGGGCCAACTGAACCTATGGATTGAAAATTACATGACGGATAGAACTTCCACGGTCAAAAAAGGTCACTCTTTTTCTTCGGATAGACAAGTCACAAGTGGAATTCCCTAGGGGTCTGTTCTTGTCCCACTCCTTTTCGTTACTTATGCAAGTGATCTTGCTCTTCATATATAGTCCTTCAAGTCGTGTTATGTCGAAGATACTGAATTGTATGGAAAAGCCTTAGTTGAACATCAATTTCTTCAAGGATACCTCAACTCGATTGGTCAGTGGTGTGGGGATTGGCTTTTACCTCTCAACTTCGACAAATGCATCGTACTCTATCAAGGAAAGAACAATCCATTTCACACGTATAGAATTAACGGTCAATCGTTCCGTATAGAGTTCTCACATGTAGACTTGGGAGTGACTATTAATACTGACCCAACTTGGTCCGAAAATATTATTTCCACATACAATCGCGTCAGCACACTGATCTACCTCATCCCCAAAACGTTCTCCCATCATATTAAGGTTCCATAAAACTCTACAAAACCTGCATCCAAGCTATCCCGAAAGACTGAGGATGGCACAAATGATAGCTTCTGACCAACATCGACTCCGTGGGGACCTCATCTCGTCATTCGAATAGCTGAGTATAATCATGCTAATCAGAAAGAACTTTTGGTTTTCAACAATGTTTCGCGATTACGTGGTCACACACTCAAATTAAAAAAGAAGAAATTCGCCATAAGGCAGAGAAAATATTTTTTGGTGAATCGTATTTTCGGAACATTGAATAACTCACCCAACTATGTTGTGATTACGGTAATACAAAAATTCACAAAACGAAAAAGTACGAATTTTCATTGTGTTAGGGTACCTAGCTGTCGAATTTATTGGGTTGTCCGAATTGTATTTTGAAGAAATCAAAATACAATTCGGAAGTAACGACAGGACCGTAATTTAAAATTCTTGTTACTGATGGTGGTAGTTATATCAAATAAAACGTTATAAAAATATCAAATGTGATGAACTCCCAAATTATGAATTTATCGCTTCATCAATATCTGTAATAAAAAATACAAGTCCGTATTCAACAGAAAAAGTTGATGGTGGCCATGTTGACACGAAACGTCTTACCGAATATTTATTATTACATCGTCATAGTACACTTCGAATACAATAACATTTTTTTTCCATTTTTTGATATTTTCCGAAATAACAATTCCATTCGAAAAAACTAAAAACAGCAATTTTGGTTTTCCCCGTATAACTCAAGAAGGGCGCGAGTTTTCGTGAATTTTTTCCGGCCATTGTATTGTTCCCGTAGACAGTTACCTTTTTTCCTTTCAATCGTCTTCGTATCTGTTACGGTTTGGAATATAGCAATGATGAAAAAACGGCCTGGAGTCTACTCCAATTGAAGTTTGTACAAAAATTCATTCCACAAGTAAAAGTGTCTAAATTGTGTCAGAAGATTTAGGTCCAGATGTAATAAAAATAACTCGTTTCAGTTGAGCTAAGTAGTATGAAAGACGAGATTTGAAAGCTTATTTATAATAACATGACATTTTCCATTCACTAAGGTTGGTTGAAGAATAGTTGACTATATGTATAGCCATGAATATGTTTCACTAATGGATAAAAGAGACGAAAAATTTTGAAAAAACCTAATTTTTCATCAATATGGCAAAAATAGTGAACGAAGCTGGTACATCCTGCTCTGAAACGTCATTACTGTTGCTAGGCAACACTTGATTGTATCAGGTAACGTGATGTTCAATTTATCTATCGTAAATACATAAAGAGTTAGATAATACCTATAATGACAAAATGAAGGAAGGATATCACTATAATATTGAAATGAGTGAGTTTCATTTTTATGTAATTACTTTTTCCATTCATCAAAAAATATTATTCCCTATTCCTTTTCATTGTGAGTGGAAAAATTGGCTTTAAATTGAAATATCATATTCATATATAAATTCCACAACAATCTCTCAAGCATAACCGGTTTTCAGTCTCCTGGGGGCATTTTACAGCCACTTCGAAACAAAAACTCGTTTGCCTATAGTCCATGAAATTTCAGTATTTAGAAATTTATTATGGGTAGTATACGAAAACGCATTACAAATGCCCCCAGGCTGAAGTACGGGTCATTCAGAATAAACAAAAAGTTTGAAATTCATTCAGGCATTCAGCTGAGGGAGTGTAATTCATATCTCGTCAG
Organism: Leptinotarsa lineolata; assembly: GCA_015342045.1. Taxonomy (NCBI): domain Eukaryota; kingdom Metazoa; phylum Arthropoda; class Insecta; order Coleoptera; family Chrysomelidae; genus Leptinotarsa; species Leptinotarsa lineolata. The sequence continues at coordinate 3,884 of WOGR01008814.1, read as the reverse complement.
TTCGGATGGAATCTGTCTTTTTGAAAAATGAAACTGGAATTTTCATTCCTCTTATTATATTTGGAATCAACTATATTCAGGTGTTGATTTGCTTTCCTTCAGAAAAGAAGTTTCTGTCGGAAATCATAATCGAATTCTTTCAGTAGTTATAGGGTGTCAACTCTGAGACTTCTTATTATCATTAAACGGTTTTATTCAGCTTGCCCTATTTGTTTGAGTCAAATTTAGTAATTGAAGTTGTAACCCCTTTCTGTTGACAGATTGATCTGATATTTGGTACACACATTCAGTTTTCACGACATACAATTTAATGAATTCTGTATCATTGTAAATCTAAGGTGGCCGCAGCTACAAAATGGCGGTTTACACATTTTTCCACAAATACCTCATTATGGGTATCAAATGAGAGGGCTTGACTAGTACAGTAGTAGTACACTATGGAAGAGATGCAAATCCATTATAATCTATACAAAGAACTTTGTCAACTCAGAATCGGAATACACACAATTATCTCCCACCCAAGTCAAGATTTTGTGTCGTGTCGGGGACTGCGTGGCGTTAGGGTGGCTGAAAATTAGAAACTAAAAAATTGAAAATGAAATAATTAAAAAAATATTTCATGTTGAACGGTTCTATTGAAAAACTATATAATCTACTTAAAACTGAAATATAATTTGGAAAATCCTATGTCGCAGACATCACACCACTCTCCTCAGCAATCTACTGTATTCTTTATTTGATCGATACCCTACTTCGCTGTGGATAGTGGGTTGACGACTGCTACCTAGCACCTTCCGAATTATTTTTTAGCTTTCAGTAGATTATCTTTATCATTAATAACTCCTTTTTACTTATTTTTTCTCAATTACAAAGCATTTCATCAGAAAATACTAAAGATTTCAGTTGTAACAACAAACTTTCCAAACCATTTTTGGTTCTGGTAAAACCTGCAGCACCACATCATCTGAAGATCTCGATCTGCCAATGTCCTCTCTTCCATAGAACAAAATATAGGCTGTCTCCAGTATATGATAAACACAAAATTGTAATCCGATAAATCAGATTTCGATCCATAAAATGGTTTCAATTTTGACAAGTTCCTACATTGAATCCATCCAAATGTTCTAACTCATAAACTACTTTGGACACGGCTCTCTTTCCTCTACATAATACAAAACATGGCCCTAACTTAGCAACATAATCATTTGCAGTATCCGAAAGTACAAAATTTTGTTTCCAAACCTTTTCAGCTACTTGAAAAATAGGCTCAAATTATAATAATGGGCGTTCCTCTGATATGAGGCTGTCGATTTGTCTTTCACCTTTTCATGAACAGAATGTAGTTTTTCCAACTCTTTGCTTTGCATTCTTCCAGCTTGGGAATTATTGTTCAATTCAGAATTAATGGCATAACTATAATATTCACCATCAGCTCGAACAATCCTATCAAAATTTAAAAAATTAGAACTGAAACATGTCACTTCTTGAGTAGCAGAATTATTAGCATGCCTCCCTCCCAGTGTTCATGAGAATCTTTAAAGGAACATGTAATAGCTTCACCTATTATCCTATGATTTTTCTCTATCTGATTTACATTCTGTTGATAACGACAGGTATACATCACTTCTGGAATTTTATATTTTTTGATGAAGTCATTAAACACTTCACCCTCATGAGCAGTTGCATATTCTTACAATAACACTTGAGGAATACCAGAAGTTAACACAACTTTTCTTGAAAATATAGTGATAGCTTGGCTTTGGCGTTTTCTAATTGCTTTCATCACGACAAACTCCAAAAAATAATCAGAAACTACTTATGAGGAATTTTTTGAGAATTGACCGATCGCACTTGTACTGATAAATTGAGATGAAGAACTAGCGTTTATTTCTGCTTCCATCGAACCAAAACGTTGAGCATTGATAGATTTTTGACTGCAGTAAATTTGACATTTTCTGACATACTTTTAAAATATTCTCCCTCATTCATGGCCAATAAAATTATTCTGCAACCTTATCAAAGTTTCAAAATATTCTAAATGAATTGAAGTCGCAAGATTATGGGAATTATAAATTACTTTTTGTCTTTGATCAAGAGGTACTAATAATTTCAAATCTGATATATTTGTTTTCAAAGCAAGTTTACTAGGAGTGTGCTTATAAACTTTATTCTTTCAAATCATCCACTGATTATATTTTTCCCCATTTTTAATGATGCTTTTTTCATTTACTAGTTAGGTTTGGTTAAGTCAGAAGTGAGTGGGTCTATTCGAGCCTCCACTGCAACTCACAAGGGTTTATTGTGGCTCACATCTATTCAACATTTTCTAGTAACAAGGTTCCAGATTACCTCAAGAACAGCCCAGGAAAGTGACTTCCCGAGAAGAGGCATCAGTGACAATGTAAAGTTCACTTTTTTCGTGAATTAACTCATAATCAGAAATGAGAAGTCTCATAGCCTAACTACTAAGCCTACCAGAGCTATATTATATAGGAACCTAACCTGTTCTGCATATGGCCTGAACTTTTCTGAGCCGAAAACTGATGCTAGACATTTCCACTTGTAACCCCTCTAAATTTGAAAAGGCTAATTGAATATTTCAATATTTTGGGGTGCCAACACTGGTTGCTGATAGGCTACTCAGTTTGATACGGGAAGGTGTGAGTAAGTTCAACCCAGGCTTGATAAATAGCTATTACTGATTACTTTACCATTAATCAAATGAATCATGAGTTTACTTGACTGATTCTGGCAGTTGGGCGCCAGGTTGCAAAAGGCAAAATAAAAGAGAAAGATATAACTTGTACTTAGCTTTATTTCCTTTGGACAATATAGAAATATATAGAATATATAAATTACTTATATTTACAATTATTGTTCTGATTCTGTTGGAAGGAGTACATGGGGCGACTGGTCTAACCTTGGTCCTCAAAAGGCTGCAGAGACTTATAACCATTGAGTCAAGATGGATTTAGAGCTCACGTGGGAATGCCTTGGTCCTCAAAAGGCTGCAGAAACTTGTAACCATCTATTCTGGCTCAAGGTGGATTTGAAGCTCACGTGGGAATGCCTATTTGCTTGGGTTAGATATCGAACCTCCTTCTGGTATCCATCCTTCACCCAGTACACGGATTCTCGAGACCGTGCGAAGCAATGAAACGAATCAGATACAGTCGTACAATAATGGGAAAACAGAAGATATCCTTAGAATCTGAATACTCTACTCTGAATTTTAGTAAACGAAATTACGGAGTAAAAAGATGGTCGAAATTGTGGAAAAAAAAAACTATTGGTGTTTTAGATAACATTTGGAATATATGAATGTAACGAAATATTGGTTACACACTCTGTTGCAGAATTATTTCTTTCTGCTCTATTCGAAATTCGACTCGTGTAAGCTATCACTTCCCCTTCTCCACCTTGTACTTGAGTGAACACTGCCCCTAATTCTGTGCCACTAGCATCACACTGGATATGAAATTCAGAAGAAAAAAAAATCAGAGAATTGGTGTAGAAACCAATTTTCTGACCGAATATATGTGAAGGTGTCTTTCCTTACACGAGTAATTGGGAAAATTTTGGATATGCGGTTGGTTATTACCTTGTTTACCAGATGGAGCAATGACAAATTTGTTGTTTTTCGTTTGCTTCAGCTTGGTTAGAGAAATGATACTCTGAAAGAAATTCGTTTTTTGATTATGGAATATCATCAACTCAAGGTTAAGGATGGTCTCTACCTTGCACTGACGAGAGGCCAAATAGCCCGAAACCGGACTGCCAATGTGCCCGTTCCTATTATTGAGAATCGATTCCAGTAGTTGTATCGCCAACAGCATATGCAGAAAGTGCTTGTGAAGATTCCTGCACTGAAACCTGTTGGATAT